>NW_019168500.1:0-48883 GCF_002303985.1 Durio zibethinus
TTTAAATCTCTTGCTTACTAAGTTTTAAAATATTAGTGAAGTAGTATTATTTGATTTCGGTAAGTTTTTTTGAACTGAAACAAATGTTTTATGACAAAACAAAAAGGTAATGACTTTAAATAGATAATTGTTTAAATAGTCAAATCTATTACACTTGTTTGATAAACATTTTTTTTAATCTCTTACTCATTAATTTTTCAAATGTTAATAAATAACTGAAACTAATTAATTTTTGACTAAACAAAAGGTCAGAACAATTTGAAATAAATAATTACTCTAATAGTCTTAACTATTTGAATTGGTTCGATAAACACATTTATTTTTTAAGTCTTTTATTAATTTTTTTGGAATATATTAATTAGTATTATTTTAATTTGAAATAAACTTGTATAAAAAGATAACAAACTATTTTATGACAAAATAAAGATGATAATTATTTGAGATAAATAATTGTTTAAATAATCATAACTATTTGAACTGTTTCTACAAACATATTTAGTTTTTAAATCTCTTATTAATTTTAAAATATTAATAGATTATATTATTTTATTCTAAATAATTTTGCACAAATAGAAACAATTGTTTTATGACAAAACAAAAGATCATAACGATTTTAAATAGATAATTGTTCAAATGGACATAACTATTTAAACTTGTTTAGTAAAACAGATTTATTTTTTAAATCTCCTACCTTATTAATTTTTAGAATATTAATAAATTAGTATTTTTTATTCCCAATAAACTTGTATGAATAGAAACAATTGTTTTATGACAAAACAAAAGATCATAACTATTTTAAATAAACAATTGTTTCAAACAATCATAACTATTTAAGTTGCTTGATAAACAAATTTATTTTTTAAATCTTTTACTTATCAATTTTGGAATATTAGTAAACTAGTATTATTTTATTTCAAATAGGCTTGTATGAACAGAAATAAATTGGTTTCTGACAAAATAAAAGGTCATAACTATTTCAAATAGATAATTGATCAAATAGTCAAACTATTTGAATGTGTTCAAAAAACTTTTTTTTTTATTTTTACTCATTAATTTTGGAATATTAAAAATTTTGTATTATTTTATTTAAAATAAGCTTGTATGAATAAAAAAAAAATTTTTATAACAAAACCAAAAAGTTTATAGCAATTTGATATAGATAATTGTTCAAACAATCATAACTATTTTGAACTTGTTTAGTAAACAAATTCATTTTTTAAAAGCTCTTGCTTATTAATTTTTTGAATATTAATAAATTAGAATTATCTTATTTTAGATTAAGCTTGTACGAATAGAAACAATTGTTTTGCAATAAAACAAATGGTCATAACAATTTGAAATAGATAATTGTTCAAATAGTTATAAACTATTTGCACTCGTTAGGCTAACAAATTCATTTTTTAAATCCGTTATTTTTAATTTTTAGAATGTTAATAAATTAGCATTACTTTATTCCGAATAAGACTGTATGAATAGAAACAATTCTTTTATGACAAAACAAATAGTCATCATGATTTAAAGTAAATAATGGTTCAAATAGTTATAACTAATTCAACTGGTTTAGTAAACAAATTTATTTTTTAAATCTCTTACTTCTTAATTTTCAAAAAATTAATATTATTTTATTCCAAATAACTTACATGAACAAAAGCATTTGTTTTTTGACAAAACAAAAGGTAATAATGATTCGAAATAGATAATTGTTCAAATACTCATAATTATTTGAATTGATTTGGCAAACATAATTATTTTTTAAATCTCTTACTAATTTTTGAAATATTAATAAATTTTTTTTTACGCTAAATAAGTTACTAAAAACTAAAAAAATTGTTTTACGATAAAACAAAAAGTCCTAACGATTTAAAATAAAGAATTGTTCATATAGTCTTAACTATTTGAACCGGTTTGGTAAATACATTTATTTTTTAAATCTCTTAGTTATTAAATTTTAGAATATTATTACATTAGTATTATTTTATTTTGAATAAACGTTTATGAACAAAAATAATTGTTTTATGATATAACAAAAGCTTATAACAATTTGAAATATATAATTATTTAAATAGTCATAACTATTTGAACTGATTTAGTAAACAGATCAATTTTTTGCATCTCCTACTTATTAATTTCTAAAATATTAGTAAATTAGTATTATTTTATACCGAATAGGCTTGTATGATGAAAAATAATTATTTTATGATAAAACAAAAATTCATAATCATTTAAAATAGATAATTATTCAAATGGCCAAAATTATTTGAATTGATTCTATAAACTAATTTATTTTTTAAATCTCTAACTTATCAAAATTTGAAATATTAATAAGTAATATTATTTTATTTTGGATAAGCTTTTATGTATTGAAACAATTGTTTTACAATAAAAATAAAAAGGTCATAATAATTTTAAATAGATAATTGTTCAAATAGTCATAACTATTTGAACTTTTTGGTAAACAGATTTATTTTTTTAATTTCTTGCTTATTAATTTTCTAAATGTTAATAAATTAGTATTATTTTATTTTGAATAAGCATGTATACATTAAAACAATTATTTTATGACTAAATAAAAGTTCAGAACGATTTGAAATAGATAATTGTTCTCATAGGCTTAATTATTTGAACTAGTTCAATAAACACATTTATTTTTTAAATCCTTATTAATTTTTGAAATAGTAATAAATTTGTATTATTTTATTCTAAATAATTTTGTATGAATGCCAATTATTTTGAATAATTGGCATTATTTTATGATAAAACAAAATGTCATAATAGTTCGAAATAGATGTTTGGTCAAATAGACAGGACTATTTGAACTTGTTCGGTAAACAAATTTATTCTTTAAATCTCTAACTTATTAACTTTTAGAATAATAAAAAATTAATATTATTTTATTCCAAATATACTTTTATGAATAGAAACAATTATTTTATGATAAAACAAAAGATCATAATGACTTGAAATAAATAATTATTCAAATAGTCATAACTATTTGAACTCGATCAGTAAACATATTTATTTTTTAAATCTTTTGCTTATTAATTTTTAGAATTTTAATAAATTAGTATTATTTTTTCTAAATAAGCTTGCATGAATAGAAATAATTGTTTATGACAAAAAAAATGGTCATAACGATTTGAAATAAATAATTGTTCAAATAGTCATAACTATTTGAACGTGTTTAATAAAAAAATTCATTTTTTCAAATTTTCGCTTATAACTTTTGGAATATTAATTAATTTATATTATTTTATTTGAAATAAGCTTGGATGAACAAAACCAATTATTTTCTAACAAAACAAAAGGTCATAATATTTTTAAATAGATAATTGTTCAGATAGTCATAACTCTTTGAACTTGTTTAGTAAACAGATTCATTTTTCTAGTTCTCTTACTCATTAATTTTTGGAATATTAATAAATTAGTATTATTTTACTTCAAATAAGCTTATGTTAACCGCAACAATTATTTTATTACAAAACAAAAGGTCAAAATGATTTGAAATAGATAATTATTCAAATAGTCATGACTATTTGAAATTGTTCGGTAAACATATTTATGTTTTAAATCTTTTGCTTACTAATTGTTAAAATATTAATAAATTAATATTATTTTAATTTGAATAAGCTTGTATGAACAGAAATAATTATTTTATGACAAAATAAAAAGTTATAATAATTCGTTGTTCAAATAGTCATAACGATTTGAACTTTTGTGGTGAACAGATTTATTTTTTAAATCTTTTACTTATTAATTATCTTGTTAGTAATAAATTTGAATTATTTTATCTGAAATAGGCTTGTATAAATAGATGAAATCTTTTTATGACAAAACAAAAGGTTATAGCAATTCCAAATAGATAATTATTTAAATAGTCATAATTATTTAAACTTGTTCAGTAAATAGTTTTATTTTTTAAATCTCTTAATTATTAATTTTTGGAATATTAACAACTTACTATTATTTTATTTTGAATAACCTTATATGAACTGAAATAATTTTCTTATGACAAAACAAAAGTCATAATAATTTGAAATAGATAATTATTTAAATAGTCATGACTATTTGATCTAGTTTGGTAAACATATTTATGTTTTTAAATTTTTAATTATTAATTGTCAAAATAATAATAAATTAGTATTATTTTAATCTAAATAAGCTTGTATGAATATAAACTATTGTTTTATAACGGAACAAAAAGTCAAAATGATTTGAAATAATTAATTGCTCAAATAGTTATAACTATTTGAACTAGTTTGATAAAAAGATTTATTTTTAAAATCTCTTATGAATTTTTGTAATATTAATAGATTTGTATTATTTTATTCTAAAAAAACTTATATGAACAAAAAAATATTTTATGACAAAACAAAAAGTTATAACATTTTGAAATAGAAAATTATTCAAATAGTCATAATTATTAGAACTAGTTAGGTAAACATAATTATTTTTTAAATCTCTTATTAATTTTTGTAATATTAATAAATTTATTTTATTTTATTTCAAATAAGCTAGTATGAATCGAAAAAATTATTTTATAACAAAACAAAAAGTCATAACAATTTGAAATAGATAATTGTTTATATAGTCTTAACAAATTAAACTAGTTTGACAAACAAATTTAATTTTTAAATCTCTTAGTTATTAAATTTTTAAATATTATTAGATTAGTATTATTTTATTTTGAATAAGCATGTATGAACATAAATAATTATTTTATAATAGAACAAAAGGTTTATTTTGTAAAAAATTGATTTGAAGTATACAATTCTTCAAATAGTCATAACTATTTGAACTGATTCAGTAAACAAATTTTTTTTTAAATCTCTTACTTATTAATTTTTGAAAGATTAAGAAATTAGTATTATTTTATTTTGAATAAGCTTGTATGATATAAAACAATTATTATATGACCAAACAAAAGGTAACAACGATTTGAAATAGATAATTATTGAAATGGTGATAATTATTTGAACTAATTTGGTAAACATATTCACTTTTTAAATAACTTATTACTTTTTGGAATATTAATAAATTAGTGTTATTTTATTTCAAATAAGCTTATAGGAACTGAAGCAATTGTTTTATGATAAAACAAAAGGTCATAATGATTTTAAATAGATAATTGTTTAAATAGTCATAACTATTTGAATTTGTTCGGTAAACAAATTTATTTTTTTAAACTCTTACTTATTAATTTTTAAAATATTAAGAAATTATTATTATTTTATTTTGGATATGCTTTTATGAATTGAAACAATTGTTATATGTCAAAACGAAAGGTCATAACAATTTTAAATAAATAATTGTTCAAATAATTATAACTATTTGAACTTATTCAGTAAACAGATTTATTTTTTCAAATCTTTTTCTTTTTAATTTTCCAAATGTTAATAAATTTGGATTATGTTATTTCGAATAAGCTTATAAGATATGAAATAAATATTTTTTAACTTAACAAAATATCAAAACAATCTGTAATAGATAATTATTCTAATGGTTTTAATTATTTGAACTGGTGCCGCAAGCACATTTAATTTTTAAATCTCTTATTAATTTTTTGAATATTATTAAATTAGTATTATTTTTAATTGAATAAGCTTTTATGATCAAAAACAATTGTTTAATTATAAAACAAAGATCTTAACAATTGAGATTGAAAATTGTTCAAATAGTTGTAACTATTTGAACTAGTTCGATAAATAGATTTATTTTTTAAATCTCTTACTTATTAATTTTTTAAATATTAATAAATTATTGTTATTTTATTTCGAATAAGCTTGTATGATTAAAAACAATTGTTTTATGACAAAACAAAAGCTCATAACGATTTCAAATAGATAATCTTTCGAATGGCCATAATTATTTTTACTAATTCGGTAAATAAATTTATTTTTTAAATTTCTTACTTATTAATTTCAAAAATATTAATAAATCAATATTATTTTATTTTGTTTAAATTTTTGCTAACTGAAACAATTGTTTTATGACAAATCAAGTGATTATAATGATTTTAAATAGACAATTACTCAAATACTGGTTATAACGAATTTAAATAGACAATTACTTAAATAGTAATTACTATTTGAACTTGTTTGGTAAACAAATTTATTTTTTTGAATCTCTTTTTGTAATTAATTTTTTGAATGTTAATAAATTAGGATTAATTTATTTTGAATAAGCTTGTATGAGCTTAAACAATTGTTTTATAACTAAACAAAATGTGATAATGATTTGAAATAGATAATTATTCTAATAGTCTTAACCATTTGAACTTATTCGATAAACAAATTTATTTTTAAATCTTACTTATTAATTTTTAAAACATTATCGAATTAGTATTATTTAAATCCTAATAAGCTTGTATGAATAAAACAATTGTTTTACGACAAAACAAAAGATTATAACAATTTGACATAGATAATCATTCATGTAGTCTTAACTATTTGAACTGGTTCAGCAATTAGATTTATTTTTTAATTTTCTTGATTATTAAGTTTCAAAATATTATTAAATTAATGTTATTTTATTCTAAATAAACTAGTATGAATAGAACCAATTGTTTGATGACAAACTAAAATGTTATAATGATTAGAAATAGATAATTATTCAAATAGACAAAACTATTTGAAATGGTTTGATAAGCAAATTTACTTTTTAATTCTCTTACTGATTAATTTTCTAAATATTAATAAATTAGTGTTATTTTCTTTCGAATAAACATATATTAACAAAAAAATTATTTTATGACAAAACATAAAGCAATAATGATTTGAAATAAATATTATTCAAATAGTTATAATTATTCAAACTAATTTAGTAAACAAAATTATTTTCTAAATCCTTATAAATTTTTGAAATATTAAAAATTAGTTTTATTCTATTTCGAATAATCTTGTATGAGCTAAAATAATTGTTTTATGACAAAACAAATTGTCATAACAATTTGAAATAAATAATTATTCATATAGTTTTAACTGTTTAAACTAGTTTAGCAAACAGATTTATTTTTTAAATATCTTAGTTATTAATTTTCAGAATATTACTAAATTAGTATTATTTTATTCTGAATAAGTTTGTGTGGATAGAAACAATTGTTTTATGATAGAACAAAAGGTTATAACAATTTAAAATAGGTAATTATTCATATAGTCATAACTATTTGAATTGATTTGGTAAATAGATATATTTTTTAAATCTCTTATTAATTCTTGAAATATTAATGAATTAGTATTATTTTATTTTAAATAAACTTGTATGTTGAAAACAATTTTTTTTTTGACAAAACAAAAGGTAATAATGATTTGAAATAGATAATTGTTCAAATGGCCATAATTATTTGAATTGATTCGGTAAACTAATTTATTTTTTAAATCTTTTACTTATTAACTTTTGAAATATTAATAAAGTAGTATTATTTTATTTGGATATGATTTTATGAACTAAAACAACTATTTTATGATAAAACAAATGGTCAAATGATTTTAAATAAATAATTGTTTAAATATTCATAACTATTTGAACTTGTTTAGTAAATAGATTTATATTTTCAAATCTCATGCTTATTAATTTTTTGAATGTTAATAAATTAGTATTATTTTATTCCAAATAAGCTTGTATGAATTGAAACAATTATTTTATAACTAAACAAAAGGTCAGAGCAATTTGAAATAGATAATTATTCTAATAGTCTTAACTATTTGAACTAGTTTGGTAAATACATTAATTTTTTAAATCTCTTATTAATTTTTGAAATATTATTAAATTAGTATTATTTTTATCCGAATAAGCTTATATGATCAAAAACAGATGTTTTATGAGAAAACAAAGATCATAATGATTTGAGATTGATATTTCTTCAAATAGTCATAACAATTTGAACTGGTTTGGAAAACAACTTTAGTTTTAAAATCTCTTGCTTATTAATTTTTGAAATATTAAAAAAGTATTATTATTTTATTTAACAACTTTAAATAGATAATTGTTCAAATAGTCAAATCTATTTAAACTTGTTCAGTAAAAAGATTTATTTTTTTAAATCTCCTACCTATTAATTTTCAAAATATTAATAAAATAGTATTATTTTAATCTAACTAAACTTGTATGAATAGAAAGAATTGTTTTATGACAAAACAAAAAATCATAACTATTTGAAATAAATAATTGTTCAAATAGTCATAATGATATGAACTTGCTCGGTAAACAGATTTATTTTTAAAAATTTTTACTTATTAATTTTTGGAATATTAATAAAATATTATTATTTTATTTCAAATACACTTGTATGAATAGAAACAATTGGTTTATGACAAAACAAAAGTTTATAACTATTTGAAATAGATAATTGTTCAAATAGTCATAACTATTTGAATATGTTTAGAAAACAAATTTATTTTTTAAATTTTTGCTTATTAATTTTTGGAATATTGATAAATTTATATTATTTTATTCGAAATAAGCTTATATGAACATAAACAATTATTTGATGACACAACAAAAGGTCATAACGTTTGAAATAGATAATTGTTCAAATAGTCATAACCATTTGAACTTGTCCGGTAAACACATTCATATTTTAAATCTCTTACTCATTAATTTTTGGAATATTAATAAATTAGTATTATTTTATTTCAAATAAGCCTATGTGAACTAATATAGTTGTTTTATGATGAAACAAAAGGTCATAGCAATTTGAAATAGATAATTATTCAAATAGTTATGACTATTTGAACTTGTTCAGTAAATATATTTATTTTGAAAACCTTTTACTTTTTAATTGTCAAAATATTAATAAATTAATATTATTTTAATCGAAATAAACTTGTGTGAACAAAATCAATTGTTTTATGACAAAATAAAAAGTCATAACGATTTGGAATAAGTAATTGTTTAAATAGTCATAACTGATTCGATAAACTGATTTATTTTTTTAAATCTCCAACTTCTCAATTTTTGAAATATTAATAAAGTAACATTATTTTATTTTGGATAAGATTTTATGAATTGATATAATTATTTTATGTTAAAATAAAATGTCATAACAATTTTAAATAGATAATTATATAAATTGAAACAATTATTTTATGACTAAACAAATGGTCAAAATGATTTGAAATAGCTAATTATTCTAATAGTCTTAACTATTTGAACTGGTTTAGTAAACATATTTATTTTTTAAATCTCTTACTTATTAATTTTTAGAATATTATTAATTTAGCAATATTTTACTCTGAATAAGCTTGTATGAATAGAAACAATTACTTTATGAGAAAAAAAAGATCATAACAATTTTAGATATATAATTGTTCAAATAGTCATAATTATTTGAACTGGTTCGATAAATAGATTTAGTCTTTTAAATCTCCTCTTAATTTTGAAATATTAATAAATTGGTACTACTTTATTCTGAATAATTTTGTATGAATAGAAACTATTAGCCTTGAATTGATCCTTATTTTGAAATGACAAAACATTAAAGCTAAATAAACTTGATCAAGATTTTGAAAAATGATTTATTTAGTACAAGTTCTGAAGTTTTATATTTTGGTACTAAATAAATAATATGATTTCAAAGTTTAAACAAACCTTTCTTGGTGTCATATTTCTCAAACCAAATCTATCTTTAAAGATTATTTATTTGAGCTTAAATGAAAGTCCAATTGTTGTTTTTAAAGTGAACTTATTCATTTTGGACTTAATACAATTTTGATAAGATTGGTTTCGAGAAATAGATTAACTTAAGAAAGCTATTTTACAAGAACAAAGTTTTCCAACATTGAACTTATTTTATTTTTCTGTATTAATTCACAAAGTCTTAATATTTGAATTTTATGTGGTTGGAAAGATATTTGAGTCTACTTTCTAATGGATCAAACAAAATCAAAATCCAAATTTTCTAAGAAAGGATTTTGAATTTTTACTAGACACTCTGCAGTTGTCAGAAAAACTGCACAAGGCGTAACTTTGAAAATTCACTATAATTCGTACACAGTGAATTAGGTGATGAAATTATATGGATAGAAAGCCCTTTAAGTCTAGTTTCCAAATCTTCAAACGGTTTGTAATTCGGATTTGTATAACTCAAGTTATGGTCAAATTAGTAAGTAGAACACAAAACAGGAAACAACCACCCAGCAGCTGATAGGATCGACCCCCTCATGGAAGGGATCGATTCAGATGCAAATTGATTCAAAACATGAACCAATCTATCCCTCATGGAAGGGATCGATCAATTCTAGGCATGGGCACTCCAACAACTATTTTTTCATCATTCCAACGGGCATTTCTTCACTCCAAGCTTTCCCAACGACTACTTCTTCAATTTCTTTATAAATTGGGCACTCCAACACACCAAGAAGATTGATGAATCAAGAGAGCAAGAGCCAATAAGCCACATTTTCATTTTCTCAAAGAATCAAGAGTTTTTAGAGCTTCAAAGTCCATATCTTTGTATTTATTGTATCCAATTTTTATTTGTTGTTCATTCATCATTTTCTTGTACTTAAACTTAGCAAACACTTAGCCTTAGAGAGGTTGTTCTATTGTTTGCAAAATTACCTTTGATATACAAGGGTGGAAGAGAACAAGAGGTGAGGTATCTTCTTGAGAGCTTTGTAGTAAGATTGGGTAAAATACTACAAAGGGTAGAGGTTTCTATCTTAAGCCTTAGAAAGAAAAAGATAGGTTGTATTTTCAATTCAAGAATAGTGGATTGAAGCCTTGGTGTGGACAACCAAGAAGAGAGGACGTAGGTGCCTTGTGGAGAAAGACAGAACCTCTATAAATCATTGTGTTTGATTTCTCTATCCTTATCTCCTTACAATTTATTGTTGTTTATATTTGATTTTAGATTCATTAATTGTTATTGTTTGCATTATATTTTCATCAAAAGTGCTAATTGTTTTAATTTCCATTCAACTATATTGAAATCATTTGTTTGGGAAGAATTTAAAGAAATCCAATTCACCCCCCCTCTTGGATCACCATGTAACCTATAAAGCTAACAGAAACAATTGTTTTACAACAAAACAAAATAAAATAATGATTTGAAATAGTTAATAGTTCGAATAGACTTAACTATTTGAACTTATTTAGTAAACAAATTTATTTTTTAAATCTCCAACTTATTAATTTTTAGAATATTAATAAATTAGTATTATTCTAGTTCGAATAAATTTGTATGAGTAGAAACAATTGTTTTATAAGAAGACAAAAGATCATAACAATTTGAAATAAATAATTGTTCAAATAGTCATAACTATTCAAACCCGCTCAATAAACATATTTTATTTTTTAAAATATTTTACTTATTAATTTTTAAATTTTTAATAAATTAGTATTATTTTGTAGCAAATAAGCTTTTATGAACAAAAACAATTGGTTTACGATAAAACAAAAGATCATAACAATTTGAAATGGATAATTGTTCAAATAGAAATAATTATTTGAATGTGTAGAAAACAGATTTATTTTTAAAATTTGTACTTATTAATTTTTGTAATATTAATCAATTTATATTATTTTATTTAAAATAAGCTTGCATGAACAAAACCAATTGTTTTATGACAAAACAAAAGTTCATAATGTTTTAAAATAGATAACTATTTAGATAGTCATAGCTATTTGAGCTTATTCGGTAAACAAATTTATTTTTTAAGTCTATTACTCATTAATTTAAGTAATATTAATAAATTAGTATTATTTTATTTCAAATAAGCTTATTTGAATTGAAACCGTTGTTTTATTACAAAACAAAAGGTCATAATGATTTGAAATAGTTAATTATTCAAATAATCATGATTATTTCAATTTGTTCGGTAAACATATTTATTTTTTTAAATCTTTTACTTATTAATTGTCAAAATATTAATAATTAGTATTATTTTAATCTAAATAACCTTGTATGAACAAAAACAATTGTTTTATGACAAAACAAAGAGTCATAACAATTTGAAATAAATAATTGTTCAAATAGTCATAACATTTGAACTTGTTTGATAAACATATTTATTATTTAAATCTTTTACTTATTAATTATCTTAATATTAATAATTTTGTATTATTTTATTCGAAATAAGCTTGTATGAACAGAAAAAATTATTTATGTCAAAACAAAATGTTATAGCGATTTCAAATAAATAATTGTTCAAATAGTCATAATCATTTAAACTTATTTGATAAATAGATTCTTTTTTAAATCTCTTAATTATTAATTTTTGGAATATTAATAAACTAGTATTATTTTATTTTGAATAAACTTATATGAACCGAAACAAATCTTTTATGACAAAAGAAAAGGTCATAACTATTTGAAATAGATAATTATTCAAATAATCATGACCATTTGATCTAGTTCGATAAACATATTTATTTTTTAAAATTTTTACTTATTAATTGTTGAAATATTAATAAATTAATATTATTTTAATCTGAATAAGCATGTATGAACAGAAACAAATGTTTTATAACAGGAAAAAAAGTCAAAACGATTTGAAATAAATAATTTGTCAAATAGTCATAACTATTTGAACTAGTTTGATAAATAGATTTATTTTTTAAATCTCTTATTAATTTTTGAAATATTAATAGAAGTATTACTTTATTATGAACAAAAACATTTGTTTTATGACAAAACAAAAGGTTATAATGATTTGAAATAGATAATTGTTTGAATTGGTTAGGTAAACAGAAATATATTTTTAAATATCTTACTTATTAATTTTTGCAATATTAATAAATTCATTTTATTTTATTTCAAATTAGCTAGTATGAATTGAAAATTTCTTTTATGACAAAGCAAAAGGTCATAACATTTTGAAATAGATAATTGTTCATATAGTCTTAAATATTTGAACTGTTTTGTCAAATAAATTTATTTTTAATTCTCTTAGCTATTAATTTTTAGAATATTATTATATTTATATTATTTAATTCCAAATAAGCTTGTATGAATAGAAATAATTGTTTTATGACAAAACAAAATGTTATAACAATTTGAAGTATATAATCGTTCAAATAGTCATAATTATTTGAACTAGTTTGATGAACAGATTTATTTTTTAAATCGCTTACTTATTAATTTTTGGAAGATTAATAAATTAGTATTATTGTATTTTGAATAAGCTTGAATGATAAAAAACACTTGTTATATGACCAAACAAAAGGTAATAATGGTTTGAAATAGATAAATGTTGAAATGGCCATAATTATTTGAAATGATTCAATAAATAGATTCACTTTTTAAATCACTTATTAATTTTTGGAATGTTAATAAATTTGTATTATTTTATTTCAAATAAGCTTCTATGAACTAAAACAATTATTTTATGACAAAATAAAATTTCATAACAATTTGAAATAGATAATTATTCGTATTGTCTTAACTATTTAAATTGCTTCGACAAACAAATTTTATTTTTTAAATCCCTTAGTTATTAATTTTCATAATATTATTAAATTAGTATTATTTTATTTCAAATAAGCTTGTATAAACTGAAACAATTATTTAGAATAGAATAAAAAGTTATAATGATTTGAAATAGGTAATTATTCAAATAAAAACTACTTCGATAAATAGATTTATTTTTTAAATCTTTTACTAATTAATTTTTGAAATATTAATAAATTAGTATTATTTTATTCCAAACAGGCTTTTATGATGAAAAACAATTTTTTTATGATGAAAAAATGTTCATAACGATTTGAAATAGGTAATTGTTGAAATAGCCATAATTATTTGAATTGATTTGGTAAACAGATTCACTTTTTAAATCACTTACTTATTAATTTTTGGAATATTAATAAATTATTGTTATTTTATTTTGAATTAGCTTTAATGAATTGAAACAATTGTTTTATGATAAAACAAAATATCATAATGATTTTAAATATACAATTGTTCAAATAGTCACAACTATTTGAATTTATTCAGAAAACACTTATTTTTTTTAAATCTCTTGCTTATTAATTTTTGAAATATTAAAAAATTGGTATTATTTTATTTTAGATAACCTTTTATGAACTGAAACAATTGTTTTATGACAAAATAAAAGATCATAACGATTTTAAATATTAATCTTTCAAATAGTCATAACTACTTGAGTTTATTTTGGTAAACAAATTTATTTTTTCAAATCTCATGCTTATTAATTTTTCAAATGTTAATATATTAGGATTATTTTGTTCTAAATAAGCTTGTATAATATGAAACAAATATTTTATGACTAAAAATAGGCTAGAACAACTTAAAATAGATAATTATTCTTATAGTTTTAACTATTTGAACTGGTTTGACAAAAACATTTATTTTTTAAATCTTTTACTAATTAATTTTTGAAATATTAATAAATTAGTATTATTTTATTTCGAATAAGCTTGTATGATAAAAAAACAATTGTTTTATAACAAAACAAATGGTTATAGCAATTTGAAATAGATAATTGTTCAAATTGCCATAATTATTTAACTAATTCGATAAACAAATTTATTTTTTAAATCTCTTACTTATTAATAAATTTTTATAATTTTATTCCGTATAAACTTGTATTAACTAAAAACAATTGTTTTATGAAAAAACAAAAGGTCATAGCAATTTTAAATAGACAATTGTTCAAATAGTTATAACTATTTGAACTTTTTCGATAAATAGATTTATTTTCTTAAATCTCTTTCTTCTTATTTGAATGTTAATAAATTAGTATTAATTTATTTCGAGTAAGCTTGTATAAACTGAAACAATTGCTTTTATGACAAAACAATTTAAAATAGATAATTGCTCTAATAGTATTAATCATATAAACTGGTTCGATAAACAATTTTTTTTGATCTCTTACTTATTAATTTTGAAATATTATTAAATTTGTATTATTTTAATTTGAATAAGCTTGTACAAACAAAAAATTTGTTTTATGACAAAACAAATGGTCATAACTATTTGAAATAGATAATCATTCATATAGTCTTAACTATTTGAACTCCTTTGACAATTAGATTTATCTTTTAATTTTCTTGGTTATTAAGTTTTAAAATATTATTAAATTACTATTATTTTGTTCCAATTAAAATAGTATGAACAGAACCAATTGTTTGATGACAAAACAAAAAGTTATAATGATTTGAAATAGATAATTATTCATATAGTCAAAACTATACCAATTTTATTTTTTAAATCTTTTATTGATTAATTTTCTAAATATTAATAAATTAGTATTATTTTATTTCAAACAAACTTATATGAACAAAAACAATTGTTTTATGACAAAACAAAAAGTAATAATGATTTGAAATAAATAATTGTTGAAATAGTTATAATTATTTTATAATTATTTTTAACCGATTTGGTAAATAGTATTATTTTTTAAATCTCTTACTTATAAAATTTTGAAATATTAACAAATTAGTTTTATTTTATTCTAAATAAACTTGTATGAGCTAAAATAATTGTTTTATGACAAAACAAAATGTCATAATGATTTGAAATAGATAATTGTTTATATAGTCTTAACTGTTCGAATTGGTTTAACAAATGGATTTTATTTTTTAAATCTCTTAGTTATGAATTTTTAGAATATTATTAAATTAGTATTATTTTATTCTAAATAAACTTGTATGAACAAAAATAATTGTTTTATGACAAAACAAATGGTTATAACAATTTGAAATACATAGTTGTTCAAATAGTCATAACTATTTATTTTTAGATCTCTTACTAATTCTTGAAATATTAATAAATTAGTATTATTTTATTTAAAATAAGCTTGTATGTTGAAAATAATTGTTTTATGATAAAACAAAAGGTAATAACAATTTATAATTTATAACTGTTCAAATGGCCATAATTATTTGAACCAATTCGATAAACTAATTTATTTTTTAAACCTCTTACTTATTAATTTTTGAAATATTAATAAAGTAGAATTATTTTATTTTGGATAAGCTTTTATGAACTGAAACAATTGTTTTATGACAAAACAAAAGTTCATAATAATTTTAAATAGATAATTGTTTAAATAATAGTAACTATTTAAGCTTGTTTGGTAAACATATTTATTTTTCAAATCTGTTGCTTATTAATTTTTTGAATGTTAATAAATTAATATTATTTTATTCTAAATAAGCTTGTATGAACTGAAACAATTATTTTATGACTAAATAAAAGGTTAGAATGATTTGAAATAGATAATTATTCTAATAGTCTTAACCATTTGAAATGATTAGGCAAACACATTTATTTTTTAAATCTTTTACTTATTAATTTTTGAAATATTATTAAATTAGTATTATTTTAATCTAAATAAGCTTATATGATAAGAAATAGTTTTTTTATGACAAAACAAAGATCATAGCGATTTGAGATTGATATTTGTTCAAATGATCATAACTATTTGAACTGGTTTGGAAAATAGCTTTAGTTTTTAAATCTCTTGCTTAATAATTTTTGAAATATTAATGAAGTAGTATTATTTTATTTTAGATAAATTTTTATGAATTGAAACAATTGTTTTATGACGAAACAAAATGTCATAATGATTTTAAATAGATAATTGTTCAAATGGTTATATCTATTTAAACTTGTTATGTAAACATATTAATTTTTTTAAATCTCTTGCTTATTAATTTTTTGAATATTAATAAATTAGTATTATTTTATTTCAAATAAGCTTGTATGAATTGAAATAATTGTTTTATGACTAAACAAAAGGTCAGAATAATTTGAAATAGATAATTATTTTAATAGTCTTAACTATTTGAACTAGATCGGCAAAACACATTTATTTTTTATTATTAAATTAGTATTATCTTAATCGGAATAAGCTTATATGAAAAGAAACAATTATTTTATGACAAAATAAAGATCATAATGATTTGAGATAGATAATTTTCAAGTAGTCATAACTATTTGAATTTATTTAGCAAACAGATTTAGTTTTTAAATCTCTAATTAATTTTTAAAACATTAATAAATTAGTGTTATTTTATTATAAATAATTTTGTATGAAGAGAAACAATTGTTTTATGATAAAAAAAATCTCATAATGATTTGAAATAGATAATTATTCAAAGGGACACAACTATTTGAACATGTTTGGTAAATAGATTTATTTTTTTAAACTCAACCTATTAATTTTTAGAATATTAATAAATTAGTATTATTTTATTTCAAATAAAATTGTATGAATAGAAACAATTATTTTATGACAAAACAAAATATCATAACTATTGAAATAAATAATTATTCAAACAATCATAACTATTTGAGTTTGCTTAATAAACAGATTTATTTTTTAAATCTTTACTTATAATTTTTGGAATACAAATAAATTAGTATTATTTTGGTTTCGAATAAGCTTGTATGAATAGAAACAATTGGTTTATGATAAAACAAAGGTCATAACTATTTGAAATATATAATTGTTCAAATAGTCATAACTATTTGAACGTGTTTAGAAAATAGATTTATTTTTTAAATTTCTACTTATTAATTTTTGAAATATTAATAAATTTATATTATTTTATTTGGAATAACCGTATATGAACAGAAACAATTGTTTTATGACAAAACAAAAGGTCAAAACAATTTGAAATAGATAATTGTTCAAATAGTAAGAACTATTTAAACTTGTTCGGTAAACTAATTCATTTTTTAAATCTCTTACTCATTGATTTTAGGAATATTAATAAATTAGTATTATTTTATTTCGAATAAGCCTATATGAACTGATACAATTATTTTAAAATCAAACAAAAGGTCATAACAATTTGAAATAGATAATTATTCAAATAGTTATGGCTATTTGGACTTTTTGGGTAAACATATTTCTTTTTAAAATCTTTTACTTATTATTTGAGGAAATATTAATAAATTAATATTATTTTAATCTAAATAAGCTTGTATGAACAAAAAATATTTTTTTATAAAAAAAAGGTTGTAATGATTTAAATAAATAATTATTCAAATAATCATAACTATTTAAACTTATTCGATAAATAGATTTATTTTTTAAATCTTTTATTTTTTTAATTGTTTAAATATTAATAAATTTGTGTTATTTTATTTGAAATAAGATTGTATGAATAGCAAAAATTGTTTTATGACAAAACAAAAGGTTATAGCGATATGAAATAGATAATTGATAAATAGTCATAACTATTTTAATTTGTTCAACAAATAGATTCATTTTTTAAATCTCTTACTTGCTAATTTTTGGAATATTAATAAGCTAGAATTATGTTATTTCAAATAAACTTGTATGAATAGAAATAATTGATTTGCGATAACACAAAAGATTATAACGATTTGAAATAAATAATTGTTCAAAGAATCATAAATATTTGCACTGGGCAAGCTAACAAATTCATTTTTGAAATTCATTAGTTATTAATTTTTAGAATATTAATAAATTAGCATTATTTTATTTGAATAAGACTGTATGACTAGAAACAATTATTTTATGATAAAACAAATGGTCATAATAATTTGAAATAAATAATTGTTCAAATAGTTAAACTAATTGAACTAGTTTAATAAACAAATTTATTTTTTTAACTCTCTTACTTATTGATTTTGAAAAATTAATAAATTAATATTATTTTATTTTGAACAAACTTATTTGAAAAAAAAACATTTGTTTTATGACAAAACAAAAGGTCATAACGATATGAAATCGATAATTATTTAAATAGTCATAATTTTTTGAATTGGTTCGACAAACAAAATTATTTTTTAAATCTCTTGCTGATTATTTTTGAAATATTAATAGATTTGTTTTATTTTATTTCGAATAAGTTACTAAGAACTGAAAAAATTGTTTTACGATAAAACAAAAGGTCATAACGATTTGAAATAAAGAATTGTTCATATAGCCTTAACTATTTAAACTGGTTCAAATAAATTTATTGGAATCTCTTAGTTATTAATTTTCATAATATTATTACATTAGTATTATTTTATTCTGAATAAGCTTGTATGAACAAAAATAATTGTTTTATGACAGAACACAAGGTTATAATAATTTGAAATATATAATTGCTCAAATAGTCATAACCTTTTGAACTAATTCGGTAAACAAATTTATTTTTAAATCTCCTACTTATTAATTTTTGAAATATTAATAAATTACTGTTATTTTATTTTGAATAGGTTTGTATGATGAAAAACAATTGTTTTATGACAAAACAAAAGTTCATAACATTTAAAATAGATAATTATTCAAATGGCCATAATTATTTGAACTAATTCGATAAATTGATTTATTTTTTAAATCTCCAACTTATCAATTTTTAAAATATTAATAAAGTAATATTATTTTATTTTGGATAAGCTTTTATAAGCTAAAACAATTGTTTTATGATAAAATAAAAGGTCATAATAGTTTTAAATAGATAATTGTTCATATAGTCATAACTATTTGAACTTGTTCGATAAATAGAATTCTTTTTTTAATTTCTTACTTATTAAATTTTTGAATGTTAATAAAATAGTATTATTTTATTTTGAATAAGCATATATGAACTGAAATAATTATTTTATGATTAAAGAAAAGGTCAAAACGATTTGAAACAGATAATTGTTCTAATAGTCTTAACTATTTGAACTGTTTGGCAAACACATCTATTTTTTAAATCCTTATTAATTTTTAGAATACTATTAATTTAGTAGTATTTTACTTTGAACAAGTTTCTATGAATAGAAATAAATGTTTTAGGATAAAACAAAGATCATACCAATTTCAAATAAATAATTGTTCAAATAGTCATAACTATTTAAACTGATTCGGTAAAGAGATTTAGTTTTTAAATCTCTTATTAATTTTTGAAATAGTAATAAATTAATATTATTTTTTTATGAATAATTTTGTATGAATAAAAATATTTTTTTTACGACAAAATAAAATATCATAACAATTTCAAATATATAATAGTTCAAATAGACATGACAATTTGAACTTGTTCAGTAAATAGATTAATTTTTAAAATCTTCAACTTATTAATTTTTAAAACATTAATAAATTAGTATTATTATATTTTTAATAAACTTGTATGAATAGAGACAATTGTTTTATGACAAAACAAAAGAGCATAATGATTTGAAATAAATAATTGTTTAAATAGTCATAACAATTTAAACTCACTTGGTAAGCAAATTTATTTTTAAATGTTTTACTTATTAATTTTGGAATATTAATAAATTAGTTTTATTTTATTCAAAATAAGCTTGTTTGAAAAGAAATAATTCATTTATGACAAAACAATTGGTCATAATGATTTGAAATAGATAATTGTTCAAATAGTCATAATTACTTAAAAAAGTTCAGAAAATTGATTTATTTTTAAAATTTTTAATTATTAATTTTTGGAATATTAATAAATTTATATTATTTTATTTGAAATAAGCTTGCATGAACAAAACCAATTGTTTTATGACAAAACAAAATGTCATAATATTTTGAAATAGATAATTGTTCAGATAGTCATAACTATTTGAACTTGTTTAGTAAATAGATTCATTTTTTTAATTCTCTTGCTTTTTGATTTTTGGAATAGTAATAAATTAGTATTATTTTATTTTAAATAAGTTTATATGAACTGAAACAATTATTTTATTACAAAACAAAAAGTCACAATGATTTGAAATCGATAATTATTCAAATAATCATGGCTATTTGAACTTCTTCGGTAAACATATTTATTTTTTAAATCTGTTACTTATTATTTGTCGAAATATTAATAAATTAATACTATTTTAATCCAAATAAGCTTGTATGAACAAAAACAATTGTTTTATGACAAAACAAAAAAATCACAACAATTTGAAATAAATAATTGTTCAAATAGTCATAATGATTCAAACTTGTTCGGTAAATAGACTTATTTTTTAAATCTTTTACTTATTAATTGTTTCAATATTAATAAATTTATATTATTTTATTCAAAATAAGCTTGTATGAACAAAAAAAGTCATTTTATAACAAAACAAAAAGTTATAGCGATTCCAAATAGATAATTATTTAAATAGTCATAATTATTTAAACTTGTTCGATAAACAGATTCATTTTTGAAATCTCTTAATTATTAATTTTCATAATATTAATAACATAGTATTATTTTATTTCAAATAAGTTTATATGAATTGAAATAATTTTTTTTTACAAAACAAAAGGTCATAATGATTTGAAATAGATAATTATTCAAATAGTTATTACAATTTGATGTAGTTCGTTAAACATATTTATTTTTTAAGATTTTTACTTATTAATTTTTAAAATTTTAATAAATTAATATTATTTTAATCTGAATAAGCTTGTATGAATAGAAACTATTGTTTTATAGCAAAACAAAAAGCCATAATGATTTGAAATAAATAATTGTTTAGATAGTCATAACTGTTTGAACTGCTTTGACAAATAGATTTATTTTTTAAATCTCTTATTAATTTTTGAAATATTAATAGATTAATATTATTTTATTCTGAACAAACTTATTGAACATAAACCTTTGTTTTATGACAAAACAAAAGTTTATAACAATTTGAAATAGATAATTGTTCACATAGTCATAATTATTTGAATTAATTAGGTAAATAGAATTATTTTTTTAATCTCTTATTTATTAATTTTTAAATATTAATAAATTCATTTTATTTGATTCTTAATAAGCTAGTATGAATTGAAAATTATTGTTTTATGACAAGACAAAAGGTCATAACAATTTGAAATAGATAATTGTTCATATAGTCTTAACTATTTAATGGGTTTGGTAAACAAATTTATTTTTTAAATCTCTAAGTTATTAATTTTTGGAATATTATTAGATTAGTATTATTTTATTTTGTATAAGCTTGTATGAATATAAATAATTGTTTTATGGTAGAACAAAAGGTTATAACAATTTGAAGTATACAATTATTCAAATAATCATAACTATTTGAATTGGTTCGGTAAACATATTTATTTTTTAAATCTCTTATTAAATTTTGAAAGATTAATAAATTAGTATTATTTTATTCAGAATAAGTTTGTATGATAAAAAAATAATTGTTATATGGCCAAACAAAAGGTAATATCAATTTGAAATGGATAATTGTTGAAATGGCCATAATTATTTAAATGGATAATTATTGAAATGGATAACAATTATTGAAATGGATAATTGTTGAAATGGATAATTATTTAAATTGATTTTATAAATAGATTCACTTTTTAAATCACTTATTAATTTTTGGAATATTAATAAATTAGCATTACTTTATTTCAAGTAAGCCTATATGAACTAAAACAATTGTTTTATGACAAAATAAAAAGGTCATAACAATTTTAAATAGATAATTGTTCAAATAGTCATAACTATTTGAATTTGTTCGCTAAACAAATTTATTTTTTTTAAACTCTTACTTATTAATTTTTGAAATATTAAGAAATTAGTATTATTTTAATTTGGATAAGCTTTAATGAACTGGAATAATTGTTTTATGTCAAAACAAAAGGTCATACCAATTTGAAATAAATAATTGTTTAAGTAGTCATAACTATTTGAATTTATTCGGTAAGCAGATTTATTTTTTCAAATCTTTTACTTAGTAATTTTTTGAATGTCAATAAATTTAGATTATTTTATTCCAAATAAGCTTGTAAGATATAAAACAAATATTTTATGACTAAACAAAAGGTTCGATAAATAAATTTATTGTTTAAATCTGTTACTTATTAATTTTTGAAATATTAATCAATTGGTATTATTTATTTTGAATAAGCTTATATGATCAAAAACAATTGTTTTTATGAAAACAAAAGGTCATAATAATTTGAAATAAATAATCATTCAAGTGGCCATAATTATTTTAACTAATTCGGTAAACGATTTATTTTTTAAATTTCTTGATTATTAATTTAGGAAATATTAATAAATTAGTAATATTTTATTGTATCTAAGCTTGTATTAATTGAAACAATTGTTTTATGACAAATAAAAGGTTATAATAATTTTAAATAGATAATTCTTAAAATAATAATAATTATTTGAACTTATTCAGTAAATATATTTATTTTTTTAATCACTTGCTTATTAATTTTCAAAATGTTAATAAATTAGTATTAATTTATTCTAAATAAGCTTGTTTGAGCTTAAACAATTGTTTTGACTCAATAAAAGGTCAAAACGATTTGAAATAGATAATTATTTTAATAGTCTTAATCATTTGAACTAATTCGATAAACAAGTTTATTTTTAAAATATTTTTAAATTAGTATTATTTTAATTTGAATAAGCTTGTACAAATAAAACAATTTTTTTACGACAAAAGAAAAGGTCATAATGATTTGAAATAGATAACCGTTCATATAGTCTTAACTATTTGAACTAGTTGGGCAATTAGATTTATTTTTTAATTTTCTTGGTTATTAAGTTTCGAAATATTATTAAATTAGTATTACTTTATTTTGAATAAAATAGTATAAATAGAACCAATTGTTTGCTGACAAAATAAAAGGTTATAATGATTTGAAATAGATAATTATTCAAATAGTCAAAACTATTTGAAATAGTTTGGCAAGCAAATTTACTTAAATCTCTTACTGATTAATTTTCTAAATGTTAATAAATTAGTACATTTTTATTTCAAACAAATTTATATTAACAAAAACAATTATTTTATAACAAAACAAAAAAGTAATAGCGATTTGAAATAGATAATTGTTCAAATAGTTATAATTATTTGAACTAGTTCAGTAAATAAAATTATTTTCTAAATCTCTTAAAAATTTTAGAAATATTAATAAATTAATTTTATTCTATTTCAAATAAGCTTGTATGAGTTGAAACAATTATTTTATGACAAAACAAAAGGTCATAACAATTTGAAATAAATAATTGTTCATATCGTCTTAGCTATTTGAACTGGTTTGACAAACATATTCATTTTTTAAATCTTAGTTATTAATTTTTAGAATATTATTAAATTAGTATTATTTTATTCTGAATAAGCTTTTATGAACAGAAACAAATTTTTATAATAGAAAAAAAGAGTTATAACAATTTGAAATAGATAATTGTTCAAATAGTCATAACTATTTGAACTAGTTTAGCAAACAAATTTATTTTTTAAATGTCTTATTAATTGTTGAAATATTAATAAATTAGTATTATTTTATTTCAAAAAAGCTGGCAAGTTGAAATAAATAATTGCTCAAATAGGTATAACTATTTGAACTAGTTTAATAAATAGATTTAATTTTTAAATCACTTATTAATTTTTAAAATATTAATATATTAGTATTACTTTATTTCGAATAAACTTATATAAACAAAAAAAATTATTTTATGACAAAACAAAGGTTAATAACGATTTGAAATAGATAGGTATTCAATTAGTCATAATTATTTGAACTGGTTACGTAAACAGAATTATTTTTTAAATCTGTTACTTATTAATTTTTGAAATATTAATAAATTCATTTTATTTTATTCCAAATAATCTAGTATGAATTCAAAAAAAACTTATTTTATGACAAAACAAAAGGTCATAATCATTTGAAGTAGATAATTATTCTATAGTCTTAATTATTTGAATTGGTTTGACAAAGAAATTTTTTTTAATTCTCTTAGTTATTAATTTTTGAAATATTATTAGATCGGTGTTATTTTATTCCAAATAAAATTGTATGAATAAAAATAATTATTTTATGACAAAACAAAATGTTATAACGATTTAAAGTTTATAATTGTTCAAATAGTCAAAACTATTTGAACTAAGTCAGTAAACAGATTTATTTTTTAAATCTCTTACTTATTAATTTTTGAAAGATTAGTAAATTAGTATTATTTTATTCTAAATAAGATTGAACTTTCAAATAAAATTGTTATATGGTGAAGCAAAAGGTAATAATACTTGAAATAGATAATTATTGACCTGGCCATAATTATTTGAATAGATTCGTCAAACAAATTCACTTTTTAAATCACTTACTTATTAAAATTTGAAATATTAATAAATTAGTTTTATTTTATTTTGAATAAGCTTCTACGAACTGAAACGATTGTTCTATGACAAAACAAAAGGTCATAACGATTTAAAACAGATAATTGTTCATATAGTCTTAACTGTTAGAACTACTTCAACAAACAAATTTATTTTTTAAATATTTTAGTTATTAATTTTTAGAATATTATTAAATTAGTATTATTTTATTTTGAATATGCTTATATAAAATAAAACATTATTTTATAACTTAATAATAGGTTATAGCAATTAAAATAGATAATTGTTCAAATAGAAACCAATTTAGTAAACGAATTTATTTTTTAAATCTCCTATTTATTAATTTTTGAAATATTAATAAATTAGTATTATTTTATCCCAAATAGGCTTATATGATGAAAAACAATTGTTTTATGACAAAAGAAAAGTTCATAACGATTTGACATAGATAATTATTCAAATGGCTACAATTATTTGAATCAATTTGATAAACTGACTTAATTTTTAAATATCTAACTCATCAATTTTTGAAATTTTAATAAAATAATATTATTTTATCTCAAATAAGCTTTTTCAAACTGAAACAATTATTTTATGATAAAACAAAAGGTTATATTTATTTTAAATAGATAATTATTTAAATTGGCGTAACTATTTAAACTTTTTTGGTAAACACATTTATTTTTTAAAATTTCTTGTGTTTTGATGTTCTACAAGTTAATAAAATTAGTATCATTTTATTTCAAATAAGCATGTATGAGCTAAAAAAATTATTTTATGACTAAACAAAAGGTTAGAATGGTTTGAAATAGATAATTGTTCTAATAGTCTTAACTATTTGAACTAGTTCTATAAGCATATTTATTTTTTAAATCTCTTATTAATTTTTAGAATATTATTAATTTAGCAATATTTTACTCCGAATAAGCTAGTGTGACTAAAAACAATTATTTTATGACCAAATGAAGATCATAATGATTTGAGATAGATAATTGTTCAAATACTCATAACTATTTAGATTGGTTCGATAAATAGATTTTGTTTTTAAATCTCTTATTAATTTTTGAAATATTAATAAATTAGTATTATTTTTTCTGAATAATTTTGTATGAATAGAAACAATTTGTTTGATGATAAAACAAAGTGTCATAACTAGGGCTGTAAACGAGCCGAGCCGAGCCGAGTAGTGAGAAGCTCGAGCTCGAGCTCGACTCACAACTCCGGGCTCGATACTCGGCTCGAGCTCGATCGAGTTTTTTTTTTTAAGCTCGAGCTCGATTCGTGATCGAATTCGAGCTACTCGAGCTCGCTCGATTAAGCTCGATTAATATGTAAAAATAAGCTCGATTCGTATACTCGACAAGAGTTCGATTATTCATGTTCGAACTCGAACTCGAACTCGGATTCGAAATATTTTATTAATTAAAAAAAATAAAAATATATTTAAATATAAAAGCTCGATTAGGCTCGCGAGCTACTCGAGTCAGATATAAGAATACTCGAATTCGGCTCGATCGGTAAGTCGAGCTACTCGAGCTCGAGCTCGACTCGACAATAATCGAACCGAATTCGAGTTTTTTTCGAATCGAACCCGAGTAGCTTGCGAGTACTAATGTATCATTTACACCCCTAGTCATAACTATTTGAAATAGATAATAGTTCAAATGGATATGACCATTTGAACTTGTTTTATGAACAAATTTATTTTTTAAATCTCTAACTTATTAATTTTTAGAATATTAATAAATTAGTATTATTTTATTTCGAATAAATTTGTATTATTGGAAACAACTATTTTATGACAAATCAAAATATCATAACAGTTTGAAATAAATAATTGTTCAAATAGTCATAACTATTTGAACTCCTAGGTAAATAAATTTATTTTTTAAATCTTTTACTTATTAATTTTTGGTCTTTTAAGAAATTAGTATTCTTTTATTCCGAATAAGCTTTTATGAACAAAAACAATTGATTTATGATAAAACAAAAGGACATAACAATTTGAAGTAGATAATTGTTCAAATAGTCATAACTATTTGAACGTGTTAAAAAAACATACTTATTTTTTAAATTTTTACTTATTAATTTTTGAAATATTAATAAATTTATATTATTTTATTTGAAATAAGCTTGCATGAATAGAACCAATTGTTTTATGACAAAACAAAAGGCCATAATGTTTTGAAAATAGATAATTGTTCTAATAGTCATAACTATTTAAACATGTTCGGTAAACATATTCATTTTTTAATTCTCTTATTCATTAATTTTGGAATATTAATAAATTAGTATTATTTTATTTTAGATAAGCTTATATGAGTTGAAACAATCGTTTTACTACAAAATAAAAGGTCACAATATTTAAACTAAATAATTATTCAAATAGTCATGACTATTTGAATTTATTCAGAAACATATTTATTTTTAAATCTTTTACTTATTAATTGTTGAAATATTAATAAATTAATATTATTTTAATCCAAATAAGCTTGTATAAATAGAACAATTGTTTATGACAAACAAAAGTCATAACAATTTGAAATAAATAATTATTCAAATAGTTATAAAGATTTAAACTTGTTCGGTGAACATATTTATTGTTTAAATATTTTACTTATTAATTGTCTTAATATTAATAAATTTGTATTATTTTATTAGAAAAAGGCTTGTATGACAAAACAAAAGGTTATAGCAATTTCAAATAGATAATTGTTAAAATAGTCACAATTATTTAAACTTGTTCAGTAAATATATTCATTTTTTAAATCTCTTAATTATTAATTTTTGAAATATTAATAACTTAGTATTATTTTATTTTGAATAAGCTTATATGAACCGAAATAATTTTTTTTATGACAAAACCAAAGGTCATAACAATTTCAAATAGATATTTATTCAAATAGTCATGACTATTTGATCTAGTTCAATAAACATATTTACTTTTGAAAAATTTTTTTATTAATTGTTGAAATATTAATAAATTAGTATTATTTTAATCTGAATAAGTTTGTATGAATAGAAACTATTATTTTATAATAGAAAAAAATCATAATAATTTGAAATAAATAATTGCTTAAATAGTCATAACTATTTGAATTGTTTTGGTAAATAGATTTATTTTCTAAATCTCTTATTAATTTTTGAAATATTAATAAATTAGTATTTTTTTATTCTGAAAAAAAATATTTATTTTATGACAAAATAAAAGGTCATAATGATTTGAAATAGATAATTGTTCAAATAGTCATAATTATTTGAACTGATTAGGTAAAAAAAATTATTTTTTAAATCTCTTACATATTAAATTTTGAAATATTAATAAATTCATTTTATTTTATTCCGAATAAGCTAGTATGAATTGAAAAAATTGTTTTATGACAAAACAAAAACAATTTGAAATAGATAATTGTTAATATGGTCTTAATTATTAGAATTAGTTCAACAAACAAATTTATTTTTTAAATCTCTTAGTTATTAATTTTCAAAATACTATTATATTAGTATTATTTTATTTCGAATAAGCTTGTATGAACAAAAATAATTGTTTTATGACAGAACAAAATGGTTATAATGATTTGAAGTATACAATTGTTTAAATAGTCATAATTATTTTAACTAGTTCAGTAAACATCTTTTATTAATTTTTGAAAGATGAATAAATTAGTATTATTTTTTTTCAAATAAATTTGTATGATAAAAAACAATTGTTATATAACCAAACAAAAGGTAATAATGATTTGAAATACATAATTATTGAAATGGCCATAATTATTTAAACTGATATGGTAAACAGATTCACTTTTTAAATCTCTTATTAATTTTTAGAATATTAATAAATTAGTATCATTTTATTTTGAATAAGCTTGTATGAAATGAAACAATTATTTTGTAACAAAACAAAAGGTCATAACGATTTTCAATAAACAATCGTTCAAATAGTCATAACTATTTGAATTTGTTTGGTAAAAAAAATTATTTTTTTAAACTCTTACTTATTAATTTTTGAAATATTAAGAAATTAGTACTATTTTATTTTGGATAAGCTTTTATGAACTGAACAATTGTTTTATATTAAAACAAAAGGTCATAATGATTTTAAAAAAACAATTGTTCAAATAGTCATAACTATTTAAACTTGTTCAGTAAATAGATTTATTTTTTCAAACCTTTAGCTTATTAATTTCTTGAATGTCAATAAATTTGGATTATTTTATTTTGAATAAGCTTGTAAGATATGAAACAAATATTTTATGACTAAACAAAAGGTAAAAAATGATTTGAAATAAATAATTATTCTAATAGCTTTAATTATTTGAACTGGTTCAGCAAATACATTTATATTATAAATCTCTTACTTAATAATTTTTGAAATATTATTAAATTAGCATTATATTTAATTGAATAACCTTCTATGATCAAAATCAATTATTTTATTACAAAACAAAGATCTTAACGATTTGATATTGATAACTTTCTTGGTTATTAAGTTTCAAAATATTATTAAATTAGTATTATTTTATTCCAAATAAAATAGTATGAACATAACCAATTGTTTGATGACAAAATAAAAGGTTATAACGATTTGAAATAGATAATTATCCAAATTTTCAAAACTATTTGAAATGGTTTGGTAAACAGATTCACTTTTTAAATCTCTTACTAATTAATTTTCTAAATATTAATAAGTTAGTATTATTTTATTTTGAACAAACTTATATTAACAAAAACAATTGTTTTATGACAAAAAAAAGTATTAATGATTTGAAATAGATTATTGTTCAAATAGTTATAATTATTTGAACTGGTTTCGTAATAGAATTATTTTCTAAATCTTTTACTTATAAATTTTTGAAATATTAATAAATTAGTTTTATTCTGTTTCGAATGCGCTTGTATGAGCTAAAATAAAAGTCATAACACTTTGAATAAATAATTGTTCATATAGTCTTAACTATTTGAACAAAAAGTTATAACAATTTGAAATAAATAAATGTTAATAAATTAGTATTATTTTATTTAGAATAAGTTTGTATGAACTAAAACATATTATATGTATTAAAACAAATGATTAAAATGATTTGAAATAGATAATTATTTTAATAGTCTTAATTATTCGAACTAGTTCAGCAAACATATTTATTTTTTAAATCTCTTATTAATTTTTAAAATCTTATTAAATTATTATTATTTAATCCAAATAAGCATGATCAGAAACAATTATTTTAAGAGAAAACAAAGATCATAATGGTTTGAGAATGATATTTGTTTAACTAGTCATAACTATTTAAATTGATTCAAAAAATAGTTTCAGTTTTTAAATCTCTTACTTATTAATTTTTGAAATATTAGTAAAGTAGTATTATTTTATTTCAGATAAGTTTCTATGAGCTGAAACATTATTTTATAATGGAAGAAAAGGTCATAATGACTTTAAATAGTTAGATTGATTGTTCAAATAGTCCAATCCATTTAAACTTGTTCAATAAACATTTTATCTTTTTAAATCTCTTGCTTATTAATTTTTTGAATGTTAATAAATTAGTGTTATTTTATTCTGAATAAATTTGTATGAATTGAAATAATTGCTTTATGATTAAACAAAAGGTCAGAATAATTTGAAATAGATAATTATTCTAATATTGTTAACTATTTGAATTGGTTCAGCTAACATATTTATTTTTTAAATCTTTTACTTATTAATTTTTGTAATATTATTAAATTAGTATTATTTTAATTTGAATAAGGCTGTATTAAAAGAAACAATTGTTTTATAAAAAAATAAAGATCATAATGATTTGAGATAAATAATAGTTCAAATAGTCATAACTATTTGAATTGTTTCAAAAAATAGATTTAGTTTTAAATCTCTTATTAATTTTCAAAATATTAATAGATAAATATTATTTTATTCTAAATAATTTTGCATAAATAGAAACAATTGTTTTATAACAAATAAAATGTCATAACAACTTGAAATAGATAATTGTTCAAATGGACATGACTATTTGAACTTATTTGATAAACAAATTTATTTTTTAAATCTCCTACCTATTAATTTTTAAAATATTAATAAATTAGTATTCTTTTATTCCAAATAAACTTGTATGAATAGAAATAATTGTTTTATGACAAAACAAAAGATCATAACTATTTGAAATAAATACTTGTTCATCCAGTCATAACTATTTGAACTTGCTTAGTAAATAGATTTATTTTTTTTAGATCTTTTACTTATTAATTTTTAGAATATGAATAAACTAGCATTATTTTATTTCGAATACACATGTTTGAACAGAAACATTGGTTTATGACAAAACAAAGGTCATAACTATTTGAAATAAATAATTGTTTAACTAATAATAACTTTGAATGTGTTTTAATGACAAAATTGTCTTAACTATTTGACCTAGTTTGACAAACACATTTATTTTTTAAATCTCTTACTTATTAATTTTTGAAATATTATTAAATTAGTATTATTTTAATCTAAATAAGCTGGTACGAAAAGAAACAATTTTTTTGTGACAAAATGAAAAGCATAACGATTTAAGATAGATAATTATTCAAATAGTCATAACTATTTGAATTGTTTCAGTAAATAGATTTAGTTTTTAAATCTCTTATTAATTTTCAAAATATTAGTAGATTAGTATTATTTTATTTTGAATAATTTTGCATGAACAGAAACAATTATTTTATGATAAAACAAAAGATCATAACAATTTGAAACAGATAATTATTCAAATGGACATGATTATTTAAACTTGTTCGGTAAGCAAATTTATTTTTTAAATCTCCTACCTATTAGTTTTTAGAATATTAATAAATTAGTATTATTTTATTTTGAATAAACTTATGTTAATAGAAACAATTGCTTTATGACAAAACAAAAGATCATAACTATTTGAAATAAATGATTGTTCAAATAGTTATAACTATTTGAACTTACGCGGTAAACAAATTTATTTTTAAATCTTTTACTTATTAATTTTTGGAATATTAATAAAATAGTATTATTTTATTTCAAATATGCTTGTATGAACAAAAACAATTGGTTTATGATAAAACAAAAGGTCATGACAATTTTAAATAGATAATTGTTCAAATAGTCATAACTATTTGAATGTGTTCAGAAAATAGATTTATTTTTAAAATTTTTACTTATTAATTTTTGAAATATTAATAAATTTCTATTATTTTATTCAATATAAGCTTGTATGAACAAAAACAATTATTTTATGACAAAACAAAATGTCATAATGATTTGAAATAGATAAATTTTCAAATAGTCATAACTATTTGAACTTGTTTAGTAAATAAATTCATTTTTTAAATCTCTTTCTCATTAATTTTTAGAGTATTAATAAATTAGTATTATTTTATTTTAAATAAGCCTATATGAAATGATACAATTGTTTATGATGAAACAAAAGGTCATAGCAATTTGAAATAGATTATTATTCAAATAATTATAACTATTTAAACTTGTTCAGTAAACATATTTATTTTTAAAATCTTATACTTATTAACTGTCAAAATATTAATAAACTAATATTATTTTAATCCGAATAAGCTTGTAATGAACAAAAACAATTTTTTTATGGCAAAACAAAAGGTCATAATGATTTGAAATAAATATTAATTCAAATAGTCATAACTATTTGAACTTATTTGATAAACAGATTTATTTTTCAAATATTTTGCTCATTAATTATCTAAATGATAATAAATTTGTATTATTTTAATTGAAATAAGCTTATAAGAATAAAAAATTATTTTATGATAAAATAAAAGGTTATGGGCGATTTGAAATAGATAATTGTTTCAAATAGTCATAACTATTTAAACTTGTTCGATAAACAAATTCAGTTTTTAAATCTTTTATTTATTAATTTTAAGAATATTAATAAATTAGAATTATGTTATTTTGAATAAGTTTGTATGATCAGAAACAATTGTTTTGTGACAAAATAAAAAGTCATAATGATTTGAAATAGATAATTATTCAAACAGTCATAACTATTTGCACTGGTCAGGCGAACAGATTCATTATTTAAATCTGTTACTTATTAATTTTTAGATTATTAATAAATTAGCATTACTTTATTCCAAATAAGATTGTATCAATAGAAATAATTATTTTATGACAAAACAAATCGTCATAACGATATGAAATAAATAATTATTTAAATTGTTATAACTAATTGAACTAGTTTGGCAAACAAATTTATTTTTTAAATCTCTTATTAATTTTCAAAATATTAATAAATGAATATTATTTTATTTTAAACAAACTTATATGAACAAAAACATTTGTTTTACGACAAAACAAAAGTACATAATTATTTGAAATGGATAATTATTCATATAGCTTTAACTATTTGAACCGGTTCAACAAACAAATTTATTTTCAAATCTCATAATTATTAATTTTCATAATATTATTAGTTAATATTATTTTTATTTCGAATAAGCTTGTATGAACATAAAAAATTGTTTTATGACAAAACAAAAGGTTATAACCACTTGAAATATATAATTGTTCAAATAGTCATAATTATTTGAACTGGTTCAGTAAACAAATAATATCCTACTTATTAATTTTTTAAATATTAATAAATTAGTATTTTTTTATTCTACATAGGCTTGTATGATGAAAAACAATTGTTTTATGACAAAACAAAAGTTCAAAATGATTTGAAATAGATAATTGTTCAAGTGGCCATAACTATTTGAATTGATTGAATAAATTGATTTATGTTTTAAATTTCCAAATTTTCAATTTTTGAAATATTAATAAAGTAATATTATTTTATTTTGGATAATGGTTTTAGGTCATAACGAAATGATTGTTCAAATACATAATTATTTTATGATAAAACAAAAGGTTCCATAACGATTTTTAAAATGATAATTGTTCAAATAGTCATAATTATTTAAACTTGTTTGGTTAACATATTTATGTTTTTAAATTGCTTGCTTATTAATTTTCTGAATGTTAATAAAATAATATTATTTTTATTTAGAATAAGTATGTACGAATTGAAACAATTATTTTATAACTAAACAAAAGGTCAGAACGATTTGAAATAGATAATTGTTCTAATAGTCATAACTATTTGAACTGATTCGATAAATATATTTATTTTTTAATATCTCTTATAAATTTTTAAAATATTATTAGTTTAGCAATATTTTACTTGAATAAGTTTGTATAGACAGAAACAATTGTTTAATGACAAAACAAAGATCATACCAATTTGAGATAGATAATTATTCAAATACTCATAACTATTTGAATTGTCTAGTAAATAGATTTAGTTTTTAAATCTCTTATTAATTTTCAAACTATTAATAAATTAGTATTATTTTATTCTGAATAATTTTGTATGAATAGAAACAATTGTTTTATGACAAAACAAAAGATCATAACGATTTAAAATAAATAATTATTTAAAAATTCATAACTATTTGAACTTACTAGTTAAACAAAATTATTTTTTAATCTTTTACTTATTAATTTTTGGAATTGTAATAAATTATATTTTATTCTGATAAGCTTTTATGAATAAAAACAATTGTTTTATGGTAAAACAAAAAGTCATCACTTTGAAATAGATAATTGTTCAAATAGCCATAACTATTTGAACGTGTTCAAAAAATATATTTATTTTTTATATTTTTACTTATTAATCTTTGGAATATTAGTAAATTCATATTATTTTATTCGAAATAAGCTTGTATGAACAGAAACAATTATTTTATGGCAAAACAAAAGGTCATAATGATTTGAAATAGATAATTGTTCAAATAGTCATAACTATTGAACTTGTTTAGTAAACAGATTCATTTTTTAAATCTCTTACTCATTAATTTTTGAAATAGTAATAAGTTAGTATTATTTTATTTTGAATAAGCCTATATGAATTGATACAATTATTTTATGACAAAACAAAAGGTCATAATGATTTGAAATAGATAATTATTCAAATAGTTATTACTATTTGAACTTGTTCGATAAACATATTTATTTTTTTATATCTTTTACTTATTAATTTTCAAAATATTAACAAATTAATATTATTTTAATTTGAATAAGCTAGTATGAACAAAAATAATTGTTTTATGACAAAACAAAAGGTCATAACAATTTGAAATAAATAATTGTTCAAATAATCATAACTATTTGAAATTATTCAGTAAATAGATTTGAGATAAGCTTGTATGAATAGAAAAAATTATTTTATGGCAATACAAAAGGTTATAGCAAATTGAAATAGATAATTGTTCAAATAACCATAACTATTTGAACTTGTTTAATAAAAAAATTCATTTTTTAAATCTTTTATTAATTTTTGGAATATTAATAAATTCGAATAATGTTATTCCAAATAAGCTTGTATGAACAGAAACAATTATTTTGTGACAAAATCCTTATGACCTTTTGTTTTGTTGTAAAATAAATATTTTTGTTTATATAAGTTTGATCAAAATAAAAAAATACTAATCTATTAATATTTCAAAAATTAATAAGAGATTTAAAAAATAAATTTATTTATCAAACCAGTTCAAATAGTTATAACTATTTGAGGAATTATTTATTTCAAATTGTTATGACTTTTTATCTATCATAAAATAATAGTTTCTATTCATACAAGCTTCTTTGGATTAAAATAATACTTATTTATTAATATTTTGACAATTAATAAGTAAAATTTTTTAAAATAAAAAATATATTTACTAAACTTGATCAAATAGTCATGACTATTTGAATAAATATCTATTTTTCAAACCATTATGATATTTTTCTTTGTCATAAAAAAATATATTTCAATTCATATAAAATTATTTGAAATAAAGTATTACTATGTTAATGTTTGAAAATTATATTAAGTAGATATTAAGAATTATATTATATTCTATATATGAACTATTATATGTATACAAAATTAATTATACTTATATATATCAAATAATTACTTATTTGAAATATGCATAACCTTTTGTTCTATGCATAATGAATTTTTTTTATATTTATACAAGCTTGGATTTCATAATAAGTATAATACAAGTTACAATTCAATACCTAAAAGATTTAAAAAAATAAATCTGTTTATCGAACAAGTACTCAAATTTTATGAATGGACTATCTTGAACAATTTTTATTTTAAATTGTTATGACGTTTTTGTTTTGGTCATAAAACAATTGTTTTAATTATATAAGCTTATATAGATTAAAATAATATTAATTTATTAATATTTCAATAAATAATAAGTAAAAGATTTAAAAAATAAATATGCTTATTGAACAAGTTCAAAATAGTCATGAACTATCAAATAATTATCTATTTTAAATCATTGTGACCATTTTTTTTTGCAATAAAATGATTGTTTTCAATTTATATAAAGTTCTTCAAATAAAATAATACTAATTTATTAATATTTCAAAAATTAGTGAGTAAGAGAATTAAAAAAATGAATATGTTTAACGAACATGTTCAAATAGTTATGAATATCTAAACAATTATCTATTTCAAAATATTATGAACTTTTGTTTTGTGATAAAACAATTAGGTTTTGTTCATGCAAGCTTATTTGAAATAAATAATATAAATTTATTAATATTTCAAAATTTAATAAGTAAAAATTTAAAAAATAAATATGTTTTCTAAACACGTTCAAATAGTTATAACTATTTGAAGAATTATCTATTTCAAGTCATTATGACCTTTTTGTTTTGTCATAAATTAATTGTTTCTATTCATAAAAGCCTATTCAGAATAAAAATAATACTAATTTATTAAAATTCCAAAAATTATTATATAAAAGATTTAAAAAATAAATTTATTTATTGAGCAAGTTTAAATAGACTATTTGAACAATTATTTATTTCAAATTGTTACTATCTTTTGTTTTGTCATAAAACAATTGTTCCATTCATACAATTTTATTCGAAACAAAATAATACTAATATATTAATATTCTAAAATTAATAAGTTGGAGATTTAAAAAAATAAATTTGTTGATCGAACAAGTTCAAATAGTCATGTTTATTTGAACTATCATCTATTTCAAATCATTATAATATTTTGTTTTGTCATAAAACAATTGTTTCTATTCATACAAAATTATTAAGAATAAAATAATACTAATTTTTTAATATTTCAAAATTAATAAGAGATTTAAAAACTAAATCTGTTTATCAAACCAGTTTAAATCGTTAAGATTTTTGTTTTGTCATAGAACAATTTTTTTTTTCATACAAGCTCATTTGGAGTAAAATATTACTAAATTAATAATATTCTAAAAATTAATAAGTAAGAGATTTAAAAAATAAATATGTTTGTCGAACCAATTCAAATAGTTAAGATTATTAGAGCAATTATCTATTTTAAATCGTTATGACCTTTTGTTTAGTCATAAAATAATTGCTTTTAGTTCATACAAGCTTATTTGAAATAAAATAATACTAATTTATTAACATTTAGAAAATTAATACACAAGAAATTTTAAAAAATAAATATGTTTACGGGGTAAGTTTAAATAGTTATGACCTTTTGAATAATTATCTATTTAAAATAAATGTACCATTTGGTTTATCATAAAACAATTGTTTCAGTTCATAAAAGTTTATTTGAAATAAAATAATACTATTTTATTAATAGTTCAAAATTGATAAGCTAGAAATTTAAAAAATAAGTCAATTTATCAAATCAATTCAAATAACTATTGCCTTTTAAATAATTATCTATTTCAAATCATTACAAACTTTTGTTTGTCATAAAACAATTCGTTTTCATCATATAAGCTTATTCAGAATAAAATAATACTAATTTATTAATATTCAAAAAGTAATTTGTAGGAGATTTAAAAAATAAATCTATTTACTATATTAGTTCCTATTTGAACATTATCTACTTCAAATCGTTATAACCTTTTATTCTATTATAAAATAATTTTTCAGTTCATATAAGCATATTCAGAATAAAATAATACTAATTTAATAATATTTCAAAAATTAATAACTAAGAGATTTAAAAAATAAATCTGTTTGTTGAAGCAGTTTAAACAATTAAGACTATATGAACAATTATCTATTTCAAATCATTATGACTTTTTGTTTTGTCATAAAACAATTGTTTCAGTTCATAATGCTTGTTCAAAATTAAATAATATTAATTATTAATATTCTAAAAATTAATAAGTAAGTGATTTAAAAAATAAATTTGTTTACCAAATCAGTTCAAATAATTATGGCCATTTCAACAATTATCTATTTCAAAAATTGTTATTATGTTTTGTTTGTCATGTAACAATTATTTTTTATCATACAAGTTTATTCGAAATAAAATAATAGTAATTTATTAATCTTTAAAAATTTAATAAGTATAAGATTTAACAAATAAATCTATTTATCAAATTAGTTTAAATAATTATAACTATTTGAATAATTATATACTTCAAATCATTATAACCTTGTGTTATGTCATAAAACAATTATTTTTGTTCATACAAGTTTATTCAAATAAAATAATAGTAATATAATAATATTCTAAAAATTAATGACAGAGATTTACAAAATAAATTTATTTGCCAAATTAATTCCAATAGTTAAGACTATATGAACAATTATCTATTTCAAATCGCTTTTATTTTGTCATAAAACAAATTATCTATTTCAATTCATACTAGCGTATTCAGAATAAAATAAAATGAATTTATTAATATTTTAGAAATTAATATGTAAAGGATTTAAACAATAATTTTGTTTACTTAACTAGTTCAAATAATTATGAATATTTGAACAATTATCTATTTCAAATCGTTATGACCTTTTGTTTTGTCATAAAACAAATGTTTTTATTCGTATAAGTTTGTTTGGAAAAAAAAAAACTAATCTACTAATATTCAAAAATTAATAAGAGGTTTAAAGAAATAAATCTATTTATCGAACCACTTCAAATAGTTATGACATTTTGAGCAATTAGTTTTTTCAAATTGTTATGACTTTTTTTGCTATAAAGTAATAGTTTTTATTCATACAAGCTTGTTCGAATTAAAATAATACTAATTTATTAATATTTCAATAATTAATGACTAAAAAATTTTAAAAATAAATATTTTTATCGAACTAGATCAAACAGTCGTGATTATTTGAATACATATCTATTTCAAATCGTTATGACCTTTTGTTTTTTCATAAAAAAATTATTTCAGTTCATATAAGCTTATTCAAAATAAAATAATATTAAGTTATTAATATTCCAAAAATTAATAATTAAAAGATTAAAAAAATGAATTGTTTACTGAACAAGTTTAAATAATTATAACTATTTCAATAATTTATCTATTTGAAACTACTATAACCATTTTTTTGTCGTAAAATGATTTTTTCTATTCATAGAAGCTTATTTCAAATAAAATAATACTAATTTATTAATATTAAGATAATTAATAAGCAAAAGATTTAAAAAATAAATATGTTTACCAAACAAGTTCAAATCTTTATGACTATTTGAATAATTATTTATTTCAAATTGTTATGACTCTTTGTTTTGTCATAAAATAATTGTTTTTGTTCATACAAGCTTATTCAAAATAAAATAATATTAATTTATTAATATTTCAACAATTAATAAGTAAAAGATTTAAAAAATAAATATATTTTTCGAACAAGTTCAAATAGTCATGACTATTTGAAAAATTATGTATTTCAAATCATTGAAACCTTTTGTTTTATAATAAAACATTTGTTTGAGTTCATATAAGTTTATTTGAAATAAAATAATACTAATTTATAAATATTCCAAAAATTAATGAGTAGGAGAACTAAAAAATGAATTTATTTATCGAATATGTTCAAATAGTTATGACCATCTGAACAATTATCTATTTCAAAACATTATTACCTTTTGTTTTTCCATAAAATAATTGGTTATGTTCATGCAAGCTTATTTTGAATGAAATAATATAAATTTATTAATATTTCAAAAATTAATAAGTAAAAATTTAAAAAATAAATATGTTTTCCGAACACATTCAAATAATTATGACTATTTGAAGAATTATCTATTTCAAATCATTATGACTTTTTGTTTTGTTATAAATCAATTGTTTTTGTTCATAAAAACCTTATTCGAAATAAAATTATACTAATTTATTAAAATTCCAAAAATTATTAAATAAAAGATTTAAAAAATAAATTTGTTTACTGAGAGAGTTTAAATAGTTATGACTATTTAAATAATTATTTATTTTAAATTGTTATAATCTTTTGTTTTGTCATAAAACAATTGTTTCTACTCATACAATTTTATTTCAAATAAAATAATACTAATTTATTAATATTCTAAAAATTAATAAGTTGGAGATTGAAAAATAAATATGTTAATCGAATAAGTTCAAATGGTCATATCCATTTGAACTATCATTTGTTTCAAATTGTTATGACATTTTGTTTTGTCATAAAACAATTGTTGATTCATACAAAATTATTCAAAATAAAATAATACTAATTTTTTAATATTTCAAAATTTAATAAGAGATCTAAAAACTAATCTGTTTATTAAACCAATTCAAATTATTATGATCTTTGTTTTGTCATAAAGTAATTGTTTCTATTCATACAAGCTTATTCGGGGTAAAATATTGGTAAATTAATAATATTTTAAAAATTAATAAGAGATTTAAAATATAAATGTGTTTGACAAACTAATTCAAATAGTTAAGACTATCAGAATAATTATCTATTTCAAATTGTTCTAACGTTTTATTTAGTCATAAAATAATTTTTTTAGTTCATATATGCTTATTCGAAATAAAATAATACTAATTTATTAACATTTATAAAATTAATAGATAAGAAATTAAAAAAATAAATCTGTTTATCGAACAAGTTGAAATAGTTATGACTGTTTGAACAATTATCTATTTAAAATAAATATGACCTTTCATTTTATCATAAAACCATTATTCCAATTCATAAAAGCTTATTCAAAATAAATGAATATTACTTTATTAATATTTCAAAAATTGATAAGTTAGAGATTTACAAAATAAGTCAGTTTATCAAATTGGTTCAAATAATTATGGCCATTTGAACAATTATTTATTTCAAATTGTTATGAAATTTTGTTTTGTCATAAAATAATTGTTTTTATCATACACACCAATTTTAAATAAAATAATACTAATTTATTAATATTTCAAACATTTATAAGTAGGAGATTTAAAAAATAAATCTATTTACCGAACCAATTCTTGTTTGAACAATTATCTATTTCAAATTGTTATAACCTTTTGCTCTATTATAAAATAATTGTTTCAGTTCATATAAGCTTGTTCGAAATAAAATAATACTAATGTAATAATATTCCAAAAATTAGTAACTAAGAGATTTAAGAAATAAATCTTTTTGCTGAAGTGGTTCAGAACAATTATATATTTCAAATCGTTATGACTTTTTGTTTTATCATAAAACAATCATTTCAGTTCATACAAGCTTATTCAAAATAAAATAAAACTAATTCATTAATCTTTCAAAAATTAATAAGTAAGAGATTTAAAAAATAAATTTATTTACCAAACTAATTCAAATAGTTATGACTATTTGAACAATTATAAACTTTAAATTGTTATAACCTTTTGGTTTGTCATAAAACAATTATTTTTGTTCATACAAGTTTATTTGAAATAAAATAACACTAATCTAATAATATTCCAAAAGTTAATAGCTAATAGAATTAAAAAATAAATTTGTTTATCGAGCCAGTTCAAATATTTAAAACTATATGAATAATTATCTATTTCAAATCGTTATGACTTTTGTTTTGTCATAAAAGAGGTTTGTTTGAATTCATACTAGCTTATTTGAATAAAATAAAATGAATTTACTAATATTTCAAAAAATAATGAATAAGATATTTAAAAAATAATTCTATTTACCTAACTAGTTCAAATAATTATGACTATTTGAAGAATTATATATTTCAAATCCTTATGACTTTTTGTTTTGTTTACCTAATCATTTTGGTTTGTTCGAAATAAAGTAATAATAGCCTATTAATATTTCAAAAATTAATAAGTGATTTAAAAAATAAATCTATTTATCAAATTAGTTTAAATAGTTATGACTATTTAAGCAATTATTTATTTAAATCGTTATGACTTTTTGTTCTATTATAAAAAAATTATTTCTATTCATACAAGCTTATTTGGATTAAAATAATACTAATTTATTAATATTTTGACAATTAATAAGTCAAAATTTTAAAAATAAATATGTTTATTAAACTAGACCAAATAATCATGACTATTTAAATAATTATCTGTTTCAAATCATTATGACTTTTTGTTTTGTCATAAAAGAATTATTTCAATTCATATAAGCTTATTCAAAATAAAATAATACTAATTTATTAATAATCCAAAAATTAATAATAAAGAGATTTAAAAAATGAATCTGTTTACTAAACATATTTAAATAATTATTGTTATAAAATATTTATTTTGTATTCATAAAAGCTTGTTTCAATTAAAATAATACAAATTTATTAATATTCAGACAACTAATAAGTAAATGATTTAAAAAATGAATTTGTTTACCAAATAAGTTTAAATAGTTATGACTATTTGAACAATTATATAATTCAAATCGTTATGACTTTTGTTTTGTCAAATAGTCATAACTATTTGAGCTTGCTCGATAAATAAATTTATTTTTTAAATCTTTTATTTATTAATTTTTGAAATATTAGTAAATTAGTATTATTTTATTTCAAATAAGTTTATATAAATAGAAACAATTGGTTTATGACAAAAAAAAAGGTCATAGCTATTTGAAATAGATAATTATTCAAATAGTTATAACTATTTGAATGTATTCAGAAAATAGATTTATTTTTTAAATTTTTACTTAGTAATTTTTGAAATATTAATAAATTTATATTATTTTATTCGAAATAAGCTTGAATGAACAAAAACAATTGTTTTATGACAAAACAAAAGGTCATAATGATTTGAAATAGATAATTGTTCAATTAGTTATAACTATTTGAACTTGTACGGTAAATATATTCATTTTTTAAATCTCTTACTCATTAATTTTGGGAATATTAATAAATTAGTATTATTTTATTTTGAATAAGTTTATATGAATTGATACAATTGTTTTATGGCAAAACAAAAGGTCATAACAATTTGAAATAAATAATTACTCAAATAGTTGTGACTATTTGAACTTGTTTGGTAAACATATTTATCTAAAAATTTTTTTCTTATTAATTGTCGAAATAGTAATAAATTAATATTATTTTAATTTGAATAAGCTTGTATGAACAAAAACAATTGTTATATGAGAAAACTAAAAGTCATAACGATTTAAAATAAATAAGTGTTAAAATAAACATAACTATTTAAACTTATTCGATAAACAAATTTATTTTTTAAATATTTTACTTATTAATTGTTTAAATATTAATAGGTTCAAGCACTAGGGACTATTGCAGGGGTTGGCATAATAAGCATGGGAGAAATGTCTAGACCGCCCAACCAGAACCTAGCCTGCAACATGCTCGCACTTTAACTAGGTGGATCCAGGGGAGATTGGCAGATCCAGAATCTTCTAGAGGCATCCAAGATTGGTAACATTCAATGGGAGGATCTGGTCAACCCTAAGAATCAGGAAGAGGTCCTTAGAATCAGGGTTTAATCTATGTATTAATGTGTAAATCCCTTAATTCTTGGAATCATGTAATCTTTTGATTTTAAGAAGTAGCCATAATTAGTCCTAGGGCCTCAACTATAAATAGAGGGTCACCCTACCCTTAGTTGTACATCATCAAACACATTTTGTCTTCAGTAATATACAACATATTCCAACATTCTCTTATTCTCTCAAACTTGCATATTTTGCCTTTCTAGTTGGTCTAGTGCCCACATGCTTAGTTCATAGGCTGACTTAGACATAAGGAGCTCATTCCTAGTCTAAGGCTGCTTGTATTTTGGTTTAAAGGTCCAAGCCTATGATAGTTGGTATCAGAGTAGGTTTTGTTCGGTGATATTCAGATCACACTTAAGGCATTTGTAGAAATGGCATCCCAGAGTAATGTTGCTAGCCAGCAACCAGAGGCCTAGGAGTAAGGCTATGGAAAAGGGAAGAAAGCTAGTTTAAGGGACATCTAGTCTACCATGGATGGGAGGTTGTCTAAGGTAGAGGTGACAGTTGGCGATGTAAAAGAGAAGCTTGATGAGGTTGAGACTCACATCAAGGCATTAGACTCAATGGAGGAAGAGTTCAAAAGTGAGTTGCAAGCGGCTCTAAATAAGGCCATTGACATGATCGCCTAGAGGAATGAAGCCTTGGAGGCCTAGATGGAGACCATGCATAAGGAGATGGAGGCACTCAAGAGGGAGTTTGCTGCTTGTAAGACAGCCATTGGGAATGGCATGATTACTGGAGTGTCTAAGACTTGTGTGGAGATTCCTAAGCCCAAGGAGTTCAAGGGGACTAGGATAGCCAAAGAAGTAGATAACTATCTATAAGGGATGGAGTAGTACTTTTAGGCCACGAGTATGTAGGAGATGCTACTAAGCTAAGCACTACTTCGATGTATCTTACTGATGTGGCCTTATTAAGGTGGAGGCATAGGTGACACCAGCCCTGGAGATTGATGGTTTGTTAAAGAAAGGGTAATGGCCTAGACATAAGCATGGACACCCTACACTTGTGCACTGTACACCTAAAAAGGCCCATTGAGTGCGAGAAGAGGGTAAAGACCCCATGGTGTAGAGAAGAGAGTAATGGCACATTAGGCATAGAGGTGTTGCATGCTTCAACAAGCTAGGATCATAGAAGCCTATGTGATACAAGTGCTGCATGCCCCAAAGGGCCAATTGAGCATGAAGAGAAGGTAATGGCATATCACCAACTAAGGCACTACTTAAATTGACAAACATTGGTTTCATAGGAATCATATTGGGATTATGACCATAATAAAAGATGACTATGATGTTGTACCAAGAACCATTGTGTGCCAAAGACCATCAAGATGAGAGTGGGACATCGATCTAACAAGTGTGATAGAATGTCAAGGTCTGCACACAAAGTCCTAAGCCAAGTTAGTTGATAGACTTAGGTTTTTCAACTTGGTGTAGGTGAAAGAGCTGGAAGGATTGAGACTAAGGTCTTAAGGGCACATACTAGGCTTAGTGAGCAAACTAGGGCCTAGGCTAAGGTGCAAGAGTATGGTGAGGTGAGCAGCCTAGTATTGAGAATAGGGACTACTCATTGGAAAGATCTAGAATGCCTTAAAAAAGTGGCATGAGAAGGTAGGCACAAAAGGCTCTAGATTAGCCTAGAGACAGGCTAGGTGCACAAGTGTAGAAGAGTCTAGAAAAGCCTAGAGGTAGGCCACATGCATGGCCATTAAAGGTTCTAGAAGGGCCATGTGTAGGAATAGCAATAGGTACTATAGTGCCAGATAAGAAAGGCTTTGGAAGGCCCTACCTCTAAGAAAAACAGTGATTAAATATGGAATATTCTAAACCTGCTAGTCATGAGCACTCAAGTAGTGTGCCCAAACACTTCCAGACATGAGGCTCAATAGGGAGCTTGGAACCAGCTAGATTTTGCAAAGGCCTTAGCCAACCTAGGAAGTGTCTAAGGTCCATGCAATAGACAAAAGGCCAATTTAAGGGCTTGGTCTATGGTTTAGGGCAACATCAGCTGTAGGCATGGGTATAAACTTGGCATAGCTAAGCCTTTTTCTCATGCATGCTAATTGATTAGGGCAATGGATGATTGCAGGTCACTGAAGCAACCAATTACCTAACAACATAGCTAGAAGGCATGCATGGCTTGGATTTTGCTCCAAATATGTTGTTATGGATATATGTAATGACAAGCTCATCATGCACACCTTTTCCCTTTATGGGGAGGAAAGGGGGGCCCAAACAATCACCACTTAAAAAGCATGAAAGATTTTACAAATATTTCAATAGTAGACATTAAAGTGTTTAAAATGGAGACACTTTTTCAAATAGGCATATCCTGCACTAAGGGTCATAAGTGCCAATGGTGGTCGAGGCATGTGTTCATACCAAAGCCCAACATGTGCTGATAGTGTTTGAGGTAATTGCTCACACCAAGGGCCATCCTGTGCTAATGCTGATTGAGGTATATGTCTGTACCAAGTCTAGATTATGCCAATGCTAATTAAGGCATGTGCCTGTACCAAAGGCTAGATCGAGGTATGTACCTACATCAAGCGCTAGCATGTGTTGATGGTAATCAAAGCAAGTGCCCATACCAAGGGCCAGCTTGTGCCAATGGTGATTAAGACAAGTGCTTGTACCAAGGGCCAACTTGTGCTATTGATGGTTAAGGCATGTGCCCGTAACATGTAGTAGCATATGCTATTGATGGTTAAGGCCTTAGCCAAAGTTTGATTTTAGGCCACAATGAGAATGTTGGGCTCAGGCATGTGCTGGCATTGCATTCTTTTGCCTATAGCACCATCATTAGAGCATCATCAGAGAACCTGATCAATGGCATTGAGGGATCTAACAATTAGGGGTGGTGGGCTAAAGGGTGACTGTATGATATGCGATGGGTGCTATCCTTAGCCCTTATATTGGCCCTTATCCCCAAAGGAACCTTGACAACTCTCCCCCTTTAATAAGCATAAGAGCTTTTATAAGTTCACATCTAATAGCAATTCAAGTGTCTGAAATGGGTATGCTTTTTTCAAATGGCCACAAAATTTTCCATACTTTGATTTTTTAGCTGAATTTTTTTGTGGATGCCAAAAGAAATACAAAGATCATGTACACCAAAATTTGGGCCAAAACTCTTAAAATAATTTCAAAAAATCCTAAACTATAAAAAATTTTAAAAATCATGAGAAATAAAAAATGGTTCATCTTGCCATGAAACTTCTCATGAAGGCTTAGAAGACCATTATATGAATTTACAAGCCATAAAAATGGCATTAGCATGGCAAAAATATGAAGATGTGCTTGAACCTACCTACTATCCGATCTTGGTTTGCATGGTGCGTAGCCTAGGAAACTACCATTTACATGCTAGCTATTGTGTACCTTAGGTAGGAAATTATCATCCCGTATGCCTAAAGTTAGCCTTAATCGACTCTTTTGCTATGAACTTATGTTGAAACTTGACAAACCTCCTAGGAGTTTAGGAGAAATCTAGGAAGGAAATGGTTAAGGCAAGAGTAGTTTATTTACTTGATGGGGTATGTACACTTACTCTTGGAACACAGTCCTTATGTGTTCTCTACAAAGGCTCTCAAAGGCCTAAGTCCCCTAATGCTTATACTCTTGATTCTCTTGTTGTCACTTGATTATGGCTTCTATACAAATCAGGGGAGACTCCCTATTGATGCTTGAGCCCCCCTTGGCAATTTGTGGTTAGAATGAATCCAAGTGTATGTCCATTAAAGGCCTTCTAGACATTTATAGGGTGCCCAGGCTCTAAATAAGGTTGGCTAAGGCCTTTCTAGAGATATGCCTAGTTTCAGTTTCCTTGTTGAGCCCCTTATTTGGAAAATTTTAGGCACTTCCCTTGAGTGTTCATGCTTAGCTAGTTCCTGAGCCTTCTCCATTTGGTGCCACTCTACCTACAACTAGAGCTTTCTAGAGGCTTCCCCATCTAGGCTTTATAGTGCCCATCACTATGCGTGTGCCTAACCCTTTTGGAACCTTCAGTGCCCTCACACCTCACTTGCCTCCAAGCTTCTCTATTTGGCCTATTTCTAGGTTGATTTAAAAGTTTCCATGCTTGTTAGCCTAGCTTATCTCTAAGTGGTTCTAGGCCTTTTGTGCCTGACTGCTTGTGCCACATCTTGGGGCTTTCTAGAAACTTCCAATGAGTAGCCTTCATCCCTATCACTGTGCAACTTACCTTGAGTGCACTCCTGCACTTTGGCCTTGGCTTGACCCACACACTTGGGTAAAGTAAGTGCCTTTAAGGCTTCTGTTTCAATCCTTCCTAAATCATTACCCATATCATCATAAGCAAGTCTCGTTACATGACCCTTTTGGTCTTGAACTTTTGTGTGATCCGTGATACATGCATCGAGGGTCATTTGATGTTGATGGAGGTTGAGGCATGTGCATGTGTCATGGTCTACAAGCTTTTCTAGGCCTAAGGTTTTTTCGAGTTAAAGAGCAATTCTAGTTCTAATAGGATAGGGTTTGACATCCAAGTGGACCAGGCCTTGAGCCTTATTAGAGGCTTAGGTCATAGGGAATTGGCATAGAACAATGGTATGGGTAGCAATTAGGACTCCAAAGGCTTAGGCATAGTGTTCAAGTTTGACAAAATGAAGCTAGGCCCAAGTGCAGTTGTTAGTGAGTGATATGCAAGCACACAGCCAAACCTAAGTGAGGGCACTACTGATTGAGGTATGGGTGCATGGTTAGACCCAAGTGTGGGCACGCCTAAACACAGTCCTAGAAGGATCAAATTTTGGGGCTTCTAGAAGGCCAAGTATTGTAGCACAATCTTTGACAAGCTAGAATTATACTAAGCACTTGAGTTTCATAGGTTGACTTAGGCACATAGAGTCAATTACATGTCTAAGGTCACATGGAGTTTGGCTTAAAATTAGAGCCCATGACACATGCACTGAGTGTCATTTGGTGTTGAATGGCACTCAAGGGACAAACAAGTGCCTTGAAAGGGATTAAAGACGTGGTGATAGGGTCATGGTACAGGATGTTGCACCAAGTGCCAACATTTAACGATGGTGTTTGAGGCAACAACCCACACCAAAGGCCAACATGTGCTGATGATAGTTGATACATGTATCGAGACCAAGGGCCAACCATGTCCTGATGATGGTCAAAGCATGTGTATGCAAAATAGTTCATTAGGTGTTGATGGTGGTC
>NW_019168500.1:49883-90681 GCF_002303985.1 Durio zibethinus
CAATTATCTATTTCAAATCGTTATGACCTTTTGTTTTGTTATAAAACAATTGTTCCTATTCATACAAGCTTATTCTGAATAAAATAATATAAACTGATAATAATCCAACAATTAATAAGCAAAATTTAAAAATAACATTATTTTCCCTGAACCAGTTAAATAGTTCTGATTATATGAACAAATTGTCATTTTTCAAATCGTTATGGACCTTTGTAGTTTTGTCATAGAACTTGAACAGAATTGTTTTTTAGGGCTTTATCAGTAAAAGTTCCACTCAGAATAAATATCAAATTAATGCTGTCATAAACACAAATTTCAAAATCATTAGGCATGAGGTGATGCTAAATGACTCATATGAATTAGATTAGGTAAAATTAAATCCTTTATTTTCACACAGTAATGAGTGCCAAATAGTTATGACTATTTAATATTATTTAATTTCAAATTGTATATGATCTTTTGTTGTTCGTCCATAGAACAATTATCTCTATTATACAGTTTATTAATTAAAATAATAAATATTTATTAATATTCAAAAAATTAGTTGGAAGTTTAAAAAATAAATCTATTTACCGAACAAGTTCAAATAATCATGTCCATTTGAACTATTACCAAATTTAAATCATTATGACATTTTGTTTTTTCGTAAAACAATTCTTTCTATTCATACAGAATTATTTAGAATAAAATAATATTAATTTATTAATATTTCAAAAATTAATAAGCTTAAAAACTAAATCTATTTACTGGATCGGTTCGAATAGTTATAATTATTTGAACAATTATCTATCTCAAATTGGTATGAGCTTTGTTTTATCATGAAACAATTGTTTCTATTCATACAAACTTATTTGGAGTAAATATTGCTAAACTAATAATATTCTAAAAATTAAAAAGTAAGAGATTTGAAAATAAATGTGTTTGACAAACTAGTTTAAACAGTTAAGAACTAGTTTAAACAGTAAAGACTGTTAGAATAATTATCTATTTCAAATTGTTCTGACTTTTTGTTTAGTTATAAAATAATTATTTCAGTTATACATGCTTATTCGAAATAAAACAATACTATTTTATTAACATCCAAAAAATAAAATAAGCAAGGAATTTAAAAAAAAATATGCTACCAAACAAGTTCAAATAGTTATGATTATTTGAACAATTATCTATTTAAAATTGTTATGGCCTTTTGCTTATCATAAAACAATTGTTCAGTTCATAAAAGCTTATCCAAAATTAAATAATAATACTTTATTAATATTTCAAAAATTGAGAAGTTGGAGATTTAAAAAATAAATTAGTTTATCAAATCAACTCAAATAGTTATGGCTGTTTGAACAATTATCTAATTCAAATCATTATGAACTTTTGTTTTGTCATCAAACAATTGTTTTTCGTCAAACAAGCCTATTTGGAATAAAATAATACTAATTCATTAATATTTCAAAAATTAATAAGTAGGAGATTATTTATTTACTGAACCAGTTTAAAATAGTTATAACTATTTGAACAATTATATATTTCAAATCATTATAACATTTTATTTTGTCATAAAACATTATTGATGTTCATACCAGCTTATTCAGAATAAAATAATACTAATGTAATAATATTATGAAAATTAATAACTAAGAGATTTAAAAAATAAATTTGTTTGTTAAACCAGTTCAAATAGTTAAGGGTATTTGAATAATTATCTATTTCAAATCGTTATGACCTTTTGTTTTATCGTAAAATAAATGCTTTTGTTTATATAAGTTTGTTCGAAATAAAATAATTTTAATTTATTGAGATTTAAAAAATAAATTTATTTAGTAAACCAGTTCAATTAGTTATAACAATTTGAATAATTATTTATTTCAAATTGTTATGACAATTTGTTTTGTCGTAAAATAATTGTTTCTATTGAAACAATCTTATTTGGAATAAAGTAATGCTAATTTATTAATATTATAAAAATTAATAAGTAACGGATTTAAAAAATGAACCTGTTGGCTTGACCAATACAAAATTGTTATGATTGTTTGAAACATTATTTATTTCAAATTATTATGACCTTTTGTTTTATCACAAAATAATTGCTTCATTTGTATAAGCTTATTTGGAAAACATAACTCTAATTTATTAATATTCAAAAAATTAATAAATAAGTGAGTTAAAAATTGAATCTGTTTATCGAACAAGTTGTAATAGTTATGAGTATTTGAATAATTCCCTATTTCAAATTGCTATAACCTTTTTTTTGTCATTAAATTATTTTTTCTATTCATACAAGCCTATTTCAATTAAAATAATACAAATTTATTAATATTTAGATGACTAATAAATAAAAGATTTCAAAAATAAATCTGTTTATCGAATAAGTTCAAATAGCTATGACTATTTGAACAATTATTTATTTCAAATTCTTATGACTTTTTGTTTTGTCATAAAACAATTGTTTTTGTTTACACAAGCTTATTCGAATTAAAATAATATTAATTTATTAATATTTTGACAATTAATAAGCAAAAGATTTTAAAAATAAATATGTTAATCAAACAAGCTCAAATAGGCATAACTATTTGAATAATTATCCATTTCAAATCGTTGTGACCTTTTATTTCATAATAAAACAATTGTATCAATTCATATAGGCTTATTCAAAATAAAATAATACTAATTTATTAATATTCTGAAAATTAATGAGTAAGATATTTAAAAAATGATTCTATTTTCTGATCAAGTTCAAATAGTTATGACTATTTAAATAATTATCTATTTCAAATTATTATGACCTTTTGTTTTTATTATAAAATAATTGTTTCTATTCATAAAAGCTTAGTTTGAATAAAATAATATAAATTTATTAATATTCTAGAAATTAATAAGTAAAAATTTTAAAAATAAATATATTTTTTGAACATATTCAAATAGTTATGATACTTTGAATAATTATCTATTTCAAATAGTTATGACCTTTTGTGTTGTCATAATCCAATTGTTTCTATTGATACAAGCATATTTGAAATAAAATAATACTAATTTATTAATATTCCAAAAATAAATAAGTAAAAGATTTAAAAAATAAATCTATTTACTGAGCAAGTTCAAATAGTTATCACTGTTTGAACAATTATTTATTTCAAATAGTTATTATTTTTGTTTTGTTACAAAACAATTGTTTCTATTTATATAAGTTTATTCAGAATAAAATAATACTGATTTATAAATATTTTGAAAATTAATAGGTAGGAGATTTAAAAACTAAATATGTCTGCCGAACAAGTTCAAATAGTCATGTCCATTTGAACAATTATCTAGTTCAAATCATTATGACCTCCTATTTTATCATAAAACAATTATTTCTATTCGTGCAAAATTATTTAGAATAAAATAATACTAATCTATTAATATTTTGAAGATTCAGCTTGTACGAACAGAAATAATTATTTTTTGACAAAACAAAGGTCATTATGACTTGAAATAGATAATTGTTCAAACTATTATAACTACTTGTATGGGTCAAACCAATGGATTCATTTTTCTAAATCTGTTACTTATTAATTATTAGAATATTAATAAATTTGCATTGCTTTATTTTGAATAAGACTATATCAATAGAAACAATTGCTTTATGACAAAACAAATGGTCATAAAGATTTGAGATAAATAATTGTCAAATTGTTATAACTAATTGAACTAGTTTGGTAAACATTTTTTTTAAATCTCTTATTAATTTTCAAAATATTAATAAATTAATATTATTTTATTCTGGACAAACTTAACATTTGTTTTACGACAAAACAAAAAGTCATAACGATTTGAAACAGAAAATTATTCACATAGCCTTAATTATTTAAATTGGCTCAGCAAACAAATTTATTTTTTAAATCTCTTAGTTATTAATTTTCATAGTATTATTAGATTAGTATTATTTTATTCTGAATAAGCTTCTTTGAACATAAATAATTGTTTTATGACAAAACAAAAAGGTTATAATGATTTTATCTATTTCAAATCGTTATTACCTTTGGTTTTATCATAAACTAATTGTTTCTATTCATAAAAGCTTATTCGGAATAAAATAATACTAATTTATTAAAATTTCAAAAATTAATAAGTAAAAAATTAAAAAAATAAATCTATTTGCCTAGCAAGTTAAAATAGTTATAACTATTTAAACAATTATTTATTTCAAATCATTATGATCTCTTGTTTGTCATAAAGCATATGTTTCTATTCATACAAGTTTATTTGAAATAAAATAATACTAATTTATTAATATTCTAAAAATTAATAAGTTAGAAATTTAAAAAATAAATCTATTTACTAGATAAGTTTAAATAATCATGTCCATTGGAGCTATTATCTATTTCAAATCATTATGACATTTTGTTTACAAATTGTTTTTATTCATACAAAATTATTCAGAATAAAATAATACTAATTTATTCATATTTCAAAAATTAATAGGAGATTGAAAAACTAAATCTGCTTATTGAACAAATTCAAATAGTTATGACTATTTAAACAATTATTTATCTCAAATCATTATGATTTTTGTTTTGTCATAAAAAAATTGTTTTCTGTTTATACAAGCTTATTTGGAGTAAAATATTGCTAATATTTTAAAAATTAATAACTAAGAGATTTAAAAAATAAATATGTTTGCTGAACTAGTTTAAATAGTTAAGACTATTTGAACAATTATCTATTTCAAATTGTTATGACCTTTTGTTTAGTCATAAAATAATTGTTTCAGTTCATATATAGTTATTTGAAATAAAATAATACTATTTTACTAACATTCAAAAATTTAATAAGCAAGAAATTAAAAAAAAATCTATTTATCGAACATTGGTTTTATCATAAAACAATTGTTTTAGCTCATAATAGCTTATCCAACATATAATAATATTACTTTATTAATATTTCAAAAATTGAAAAGTTAGAGATTTAAAAAATAAATTAGTTTAAATAATTATTGCCATTTTGTTAGCCTTGAATTGATCCTTATTTTGAAATGACAAAACATTAAAGATAAATAAACTTGATCAAAATTTTGAAAGAGATTTATTTAGTACATGTTCTTAAGTTTTATATTTTGGTACTAAATAAATAATATGATTTTCAAAGTTTAAACAAACCTTTCTTGGTTTCATATTTCTCAAACCAAATCTATCTTTAAAGGTTATTTATTTGAGCTTAAATGAAAGTCCAATTATTGTTTTCAAAGTGAATTTATTTATTTTGGACTTAATACAATTTTGATAATATTGGTTTTGAGAAAAAGATTAACTTAAGAAAGTTGTTTTACAAGAATAAAGTTTTCCAACATTGAATTTATTTTATTTTTCTATATTAATTCACAAAGTTTTAATATTTGAATTTTATATGCTTGGAAAGTTCTTTGAGTCTACTTTCTAATGGATAAAAAAAATCAAAATCCAAATTTTCTAAGAAAAGATTTTGAATTTTTACTAGACACTCTGTAGTTGTCAGAAAAACTGCACAAGGGGTAACTTTGAAAATTCACTATAATTTGTACTCAATGAATTAGGTGATGAATATTATATGGATAGAAAGATCTTTAAGTCTAGTTACTAAATATTTAAACTTTTGTGATTTGGATTTATATAACTCAAGATATGATCAATGTAGTGAGTAGAGTGCAAAATAAGAGACAACCACCTAACCATTGACAGGATCGATCCCCTCATGGAAGGGATGATTGGGTCATGTTTTTTAAGCATGAAATGGCATAAAACTTGAACCAATCGATCCCCTCAAGGAAGGGATCAATCAGGTTTGGGCAGAATCACACTAACGGCTATTTTTTTCATGCATTCAATGACTGCTTTCACTTCCCAAGCTTCCCCAACGGCTACTTCTTCAATTTCTCTATAAATTGGGCACACGAACACACCAAGAGGATTGATAAATCAAGAGAGCAAGAGCCAACAAGCTATATTTTCATTCTATCAAAAAAATCAAGAGTTTTTAGAGCTTCAAAGTCCATATCTTTGTATTTATTGTATCCAATTTTTATTTGTTGTTCATTCATCATTTTCTTGTACTTAAACTTAGCAAACACTTAGCCTTAGAGAAGTTGGTCTGTTGTTTGCAAAATTAACTTTGATATACAAGGGTGGAAGAGAACAAGAGGTGAGGTATCCTTTTGAGAGCTTTGTAGTGAGATTGGGTAAAATACTACAAAGGGTAGAGGTTTCTATCTTAAGCCTTAGAAAGAAAAAGATAGGTTGTATTTTCAATTCAAGAATAGTGGATTGAAGCCTTGGTGTGGACAACCAAGAAGAGAGGACGTTGGTGCCTTATGGAGAAGGACCAAACCTTTATAATCATTGTGTTTGATTTCTCTATCCCTATCTTTTTACAATTTATTGTTGCTTATATTTGATTTTAGGTTCATTAATTGTTATTGTTTGGATTATATTTTCATCAAAAGTGCTTATTATTTTAATTTCCATTCAACTATATTGAAATCATTGTTTGGGAAGAATTTAGAAAAATCTAATTCACCCCCCTCTTAGATCACCATCTCACCTATAAAGCTAACACATTTGAACTGTTATCTATTTCAAACCATTATTAACTTTTGTTTTGTCATAAAACAATTGTTCTTCATCATACAGGCCAATTCAGAATAAAATAATACTAATTTATTAATATTTCAAAAATTTATATGTATGAGATTTAAAAAATAAATATGCTTACTGAACCAGTTTAAATAATTATGACTATTTAAATAATTATATATTTCAAATAGTTATAATCTTTTGTTTCGTCATAAAATAATTATTTATGTTTATACAAGCTTATTCGGAATAAAGTAATCTAATCTAATAATATTATGAAAATTAATAACTAAGAGATTTAACGGCTTTGTGAACAATTCTCTATTTCAAATCATTATGACCTTTTGTTTTGTCATAAAACAAATGTTTTTATTCATCTAAGTTTGTTTATAATAAAATAATATGAATTTATTAATATTTTGATAATTAATAAGAGATTTAAAAAATAAATCTGTATAAAACTAGTTCAATTAGTTATAACAATTTGAACAATTATTTATTTCAAACTGTTATGACCATTTGTTTCATCATAAAACAAATTTTCTGTTGACATAATCCTATTTGGAATAAAGTAATGCTAATTTATTAATATGCTAAAAATTCATAAATAATGGATTTAAAAAATGAATCTATTGGCATGACCAGTACAAATAGTTATAATTGTTTTTGTTCATACAACTGATTAGGAATAACATAATTTTAATTTATTAATATTTCAAAAATTAATAAGTAAGAGATTTAAAAACTAAATCTATTTATCAAACAAGTTTAAAAATAGTTATGACTATTTGAATAGTTACCTATTTAAAATTGCTATAACCTTTTATTTTGTTATAAAATATTTATTTTGTATTCATAAAAGCTTGTTTCAATTAAAATAATACAAATTTATTAATATTCAGACAACTAATAAGTAAATGATTTAAAAAATGAATTTGTTTACCAAATAAGTTTAAATAGTTATGACTATTTGAACAATTATATAATTCAAATCGTTATGACTTTTGTTTTGTCAAATAGTCATAACTATTTGAGCTTGCTCGATAAATAAATTTATTTTTTAAATCTTTTATTTATTAATTTTTGAAATATTAGTAAATTAGTATTATTTTATTTCAAATAAGTTTATATAAATAGAAACAATTGGTTTATGACAAAAAAAAAGGTCATAGCTATTTGAAATAGATAATTATTCAAATAGTTATAACTATTTGAATGTATTCAGAAAATAGATTTATTTTTTAAATTTTTACTTAGTAATTTTTGAAATATTAATAAATTTATATTATTTTATTCGAAATAAGCTTGAATGAACAAAAACAATTGTTTTATGACAAAACAAAAGGTCATAATGATTTGAAATAGATAATTGTTCAATTAGTTATAACTATTTGAACTTGTACGGTAAATAGATTCATTTTTTAAATCTCTTACTCATTAATTTTGGGAATATTAATAAATTAGTATTATTTTATTTTGAATAAGTTTATATGAATTGATACAATTGTTTTATGGCAAAACAAAAGGTCATAACAATTTGAAATAAATAATTACTCAAATAGTTGTGACTATTTGAACTTGTTTGGTAAAAATATTTATTTAAAATTTTTTTCTTATTAATTGTCGAAATAGTAATAAATTAATATTATTTTAATTTGAATAAGCTTGTATGAACAAAAACAATTGTTATATGAGAAAACTAAAAGTCATAACGATTTAAAATAAATAAGTGTTAAAATAAACATAACTATTTAAACTTATTCGATAAACAAATTTATTTTTTAAGTATTTTACTTATTAATTGTTTAAATATTAATAGGTTCAAGCACTAGGGACTATTGCAGGGGTTGGCATAATAAGCATGGGAGAAATGTCCAGACCACCCAACCAAAACCTAGCCTGCAACATTCTCGCATTTTAACTAGGTGGATCCAGGGGAGATTGGCAGATCCAGAATCTTCTAGAGGCATCCAAGATTGGTAGCATTCAGTGGGAGGATCTGGTCAACCCTAAGAATCAGGGAGAGGTCCTTAGAATCAGGGTTTAATCTATGTATTAATGTGTAAATCCCTTAATTCTTGGAATCATGTAATCTTTTAATTTTAAGAAGTAGCCATAATTAGTCCTAGGGCCTCAACTATAAATAGAGGGTCACCCTACCCTTAGTTGTACATCATCAAACACATTTTGTCTTCAGTAATATACAACATATTCCAACATTCTCTTATTCTCTCAAACTTGCATATTTTGCCTTTCTAGTTGGTCTAGTGCCCACATGCTTAGTTCATAGGCTGACTTAGACATAAGGAGCTCATTCCTAGTCTAAGGCTGCTTGTATTTTGGTTTAAAGGTCCAAGCCTATGATAGTTGGTATCAGAGTAGGTTCTGTTCGGTGATATTCAGATCACACTTAAGGCATTTGCAGAAATGGCATCCCAGAGTAATGTTGCTAGCCAGCAACCAGAGGCCTAGGAGTAAGGCTATGGAAGAGGGAAGAAAGCTAGTTCAAGGGACATCTAGTCTACCATGGATGGGAGGCTGTCTAAGGTAGAGGTGACAGTTGGCGATGTAAAGGAGAAGCTTGATGAGGTTGAGACTCACATCAAGGCATTAGACTCCATGGAGGAAGAGTTCAAAAGTGAGTTGCAAGCAGCTCTAAATGAGGCCATTGACATGATCACCTAGAGGAATGAAGCCTTGGAGGCCTAGATGGAGACCATGCATAAGGAGATAGAGGCACTCAAGAGGGAGTTTACTGCTTGCAAGAGAGCCATTGGGAATGGCATGATTACTGGAGTGTCTAAGACTTGTGTGGAGATTCCTAAGCCCAAGGAGTTCAAGGGGACTAGGATAGCCAAAGAAGTAGACAACTATCTATAGGGGATGGAGTAGTACTTTTAGGCCACAGGTATGTAGGAGATGCTACTAAGCTAAGCACCACTTCGATGTATCTTACTGATGTTGCCTTATTAAGGTGGAGGCATAGCTGACACCGCCCTGGAGATGGATGGTTTGTTAAAGAAAGGGTAATGGCCTAGACATAAGCATGGACACCCTACACTTGTGCACTGTACACCTAAAAAGGCCCATTGAGTGCGAGAAGAGGGTAAAAACCCGATGGTGTAGAGAAGAGAGTAATGGCACGTTAGGCATAGAGGTGTTGCATGCTTCAACAAGCTAGGATCATAGAAGCCTATGTGATACAAGTGCTGCATGCCCCAAAGGGCCAATTGAGCATGAAAAGAAGGTAATGGCATATCACCAACTAAGGCACTACTTAAATTGACAAACATTGGTTTCATAGGAATCATATTGGGATTATGACCAGAATAAAAGATGACTATGATGTTGTACCAAGAACCATTGTGTGCCAAAGACCATTAAGATGAGAGTGGGACATCGATCTAACAAGTGTGACAGAATGTCATGGTCTACGCACAAAGTCCTAAGCCAAGTTAGTTGATAGACTCAGGTTTTTCAACTTGGTGTAGGTGAAAGAGCTGGAAGGATTGAGACTAAGGTCTTAAGGGCACATACTAGGCTTAGTGAGCAAACTAGGGCCTAGGCTAAGGTGCAAGAGTATGGTGAGGTGAGCAGCCTAGTATTGAGAATAGGGACTACTCATTGGAAAGATCTAGAATGCCTTAAAAAATGGCATGAGAAGGTAGGCACAAAAGGCTCTAGATTAGCCTAGAGACAGGCTAGGTGCACAAGTGCAGAAAAGTCTAGAAAAGCCTAGAGGTAGGCCACATGCATGGCCATTAAAGGTTCTAGAAGGGCCATGTGTAGGAATAGCAATAGGTGCTATAGTGCCAGATAAGAAAGGCTTTGGAAGGCCCTACCTCTAAGAAAAATAGTGATTAAATATGGAATATTCTAAAACTTGCTAGTCATGGACATGAGGCTCAACAGGGAACTTGGAACCAGCTAGATTTTGCAAAGGCCTTAGCCAACCTAGGAAGTGTCTAGGGTCCATGCAATAGACAAAAGGCCAATTTAGGGGCTTGGTCTATGGTTTAGGGCAACATCAGCTGTAGGCATGGGTATGAACTTGGCATAGCTAAGCCTTTTTCTCATGCATGCTAATTGATTAGGGCGATGGATGATTGCAGGTCACTGGAGCAACCAATTACCTAACAATTACCTAACAACGTAGCTAGAAGGCATGCATGGCTTGGATTTTGCTCCAAATATGTTGTTATGGATATATGTAATGACAAGCTCATCATGCACACCTTTTCCTTTTATGGGGAGGAAAAGGGGGCCCAAACAATCACCACTTAAAAAGCATGAAACATTTTACAAATATTTCAATAGCAGACATTAAAGTGTTTAAAATGGAGACACTTTTTCAAAAAGGCATATCCTGCACTAAGGGTTCATAAGTGCCAATGGTGGTCGAGGCATGTGTTCGTACCAAGGCCCAACATGTACTGATAGTGTTTGAGGTAATTGTTCACACCAAGGGCCATCCTGTGCTAATGCTGATTGAGGTATATGTCTATACCAAGTCTAGATTGTGCCAATGCTGATTAAGGCATGTGCCTGTACCAAAGGCTAGATCGAGGTATGTACCTACATCAAGCGCTAGCATGTGTTGATGGTAATCAAGGCAAGTGCCCATACCAAGGGCCAGCTTGTGCCAATGGTGATTAAGACAAGTGCTTGTACCAAGGGCCAACTTGTGCTATTGATGGTTAAGGCATGTGCCCATAACATGCAGTAGCATATGCTATTGATGGTTAAGGCCTTAGCCAAAGTTTGATTTTAGGCCACAATGAGAATGTTGGGCTCAGGCATGTGCTGGCACTGCATTCTTTTGCCTGTAGCACCATCATTAGAGCATCATCAGAGAACCTGATCGATGGCATTGAGGGATCTAACAATTAGGGGTGGTGGGCTAGAGGGTGACTGTATGATGTGCGATGGGTGCTATCCTCAGCCCTTATATTGGCTCTTATCCCCCAAGGAACCTTTGACAACTCTCCCCCTTTAATAAGCATAAGAGCTTTTATAAGTTCACATCTAATAGCAATTCAAGTGTCTGAAATGGGTATGCTTTTTTCAAATGGCCATAAAATTTTCCATACTTTGATTTTTTAGCTGAATTTTTTTGTGGATGCCAAAAGAAATACAAAGATCATGTATACCAAAATTTGGGCCAAAACTCTTAAAATAATTTCAAAAAATCCTAAACTATAAAAAATTTTAAAAATCATGAGAAATAGAAAATGGTTCATCTTGCCATGAAACTTCTCATGAAGGCTTAGAAGACCATTATATGAATTTACAAGCCATAAAAATGGCATTGGCATGGCAAAAATATGAAGATGTGCTTGAACCTACCTACTATCCGATCTTGGTTTGCATGGTGCATAGCCTAGGAAACTACCATCTACATGCCTAGCTATTGTGTAGCCTTAGGTAGGAAACTATCATCCGTATGCCTAAGTTAGCCTTTAATCGACTCTTTGTGCTATGAACTTATGCTAAAACTTGACAAACCTCCTAGGAGTTTAGGAGAAATCTAGGAAGGAAATGGTTAAGGCAAGAGTAGTTTATTTACTTGATGGGGTATGTACACTTACTCTTGGAACACAGTCCTTATGTGTTCTCTACAAAGGCTCTCAAGGCCTAAGTCCCTAATGCTTTATACTCTTGATTCTCTTGTTGTCACTTGATTATGGCTTCTGTACAAATCAGGGGGAGACTCGCCTATTGATGCTTGAGCCCCCTTGGCATTTGTGGTTAGAATGAATCCAAGTGTATGTCCATTAAAGGCCTTCTAGACAGTTATAGGGTGCCCAGGCTCTAATAAGGTTGGCTAAGGCCTTTCTAGAGATCTGCTAGTTTCAGTTTCCTTGTTGAGCCCCTTATTTGGAAAATTTTAGGCACTTCCCTTGAGTGTTCATGCTTAGCTAGTTCATGAGCCTTCTCCATTTGGTGCCACTCTACCTACAACTAGAGCTTTCTAGAGGCTTCCCCATCTAGGCTTTATAGTGCGCATCACTATGCGTGTGCCTAACCCTTCTGGAACCTTCAGTGCCCTCACACCTCGCTTGCCTCCAAGCTTCTCTAGCCCTTTCATGCCCACCTATTTGGCCTATTTCTAGGTTGATCTAAAAGTTTCCATGCTCGTAAGCCTAGCTTATCTCTAGGTGGTTCTAGGCCTTTTGTGCCTGACTGCTTGTGCCACATCTTGGGGCTTTCTAGAAACTTCCAATGAGTAGCCTTCATCCCTATCACTGTGCAACTTACCTTGAGTGCACTCCTGCACTTTGGCCTTGGCTTGACCCACACACTTGGGTAAAGTAAGTGCCTTTAAGGCTTCTGTTTCAATCCTTCCTAGTTCATTACCCATATCATCATAAGCAAGTCTCGTTACATGACCCTTTTGGTCTTGAACTTTTGTGTGATCCGTGACACATGCATCGAGGGTCATTTGATGTTGATGGAGGTTGAGGCATGTGCATGTGTCATGGTCTACAAGCTTTTCTAGGCCTAAGGTTTTTTTCGAGTTAAAGAGCAATTCTAGTTCTAATAGGATAGGGTTTGACATCCAAGGGGACCAGGCCTTGAGCCTTATTAGAGGCTAGGTCATAGGGAATTAGCATAGAATAATGGTATGGGTAGCAATTAGGACTCCAAAGGCTTAGGCATAGTGTTCAAGTTTGACAAAATGAAGCTAGGCCCAAGTGCAGTTGTTAGTGAGTGATATGCAAGCACACAGCCAAACCTAAGTGAGGGCACTACTGATTGAGGTATGAGTGCATGGTTAGACCCAAGTGTGGGCATGCCTGAACACAGTCCTAGAAGGATCAAATTTTGGGGCTTCTAGAAGGCCAAGTATTGCAGCACAATCTTTGACAAGCTAGAATTATACTAAGCACTTGAGTTTCATAGGTTGACTTAGGCACATAGAGTCAATTACATGTCTAAGGTCACATGGAGTTTGGCTTAAAATTAGAGCACATGACACATGCACTGAGTGTCATTTGGTGTTGATGGCACTCAAGGGACAAACAAGTGCCTTGAAAGGGATTAAAGAGTGGTGATAGGGTCATGGTACAGATGTTGCACCAAGTGCCAACATTTAACGATGGTGTTTGTGGCAACAACCCACACCAAAGGCCAACATGTGCTGATGATAGTTGATGCATGTATCGAGACCAAGGGCCAACATGTCCTGATGATGGTCAAAGCATGTGTATGCAAAATAGTTCATTAGGTGTTGATGGTGGTCAAGGCATGTGCATGTGCATATGCATGTGTCATGGTCTGAAAACTAGTCCAGGCCTAAGGGTTCTCTCTAAGTTGAGAAATAGTTCCAATTCTAGTGGGATAGGGTTTGACAGCTAGGGGAACTAGGCCTTGAGGCATATTAGAGGCCCAAGTCGTGGGAAACTAGCCTAGAACAATGGTACAGGCAGTGATCGAGACTCTAGAGGTTCAGGCATGGTGCTATTCTAGAAGGCCAAGTATTGCAGACTGATCATACCACTATTCTAGGCTAGTTTGACAGAGTTGAGTAAAGCCCAAATGCAGGCACTATTATGTGCTTATATCAATTTACAAGCCATAAAAATGGCATTGTCTTAGCAAAAATATGAAGATGTGCCTGAACCCACCACTACTTGGTCATGCTATGCATGGTACATGGCCAAGGCCCAGGATACCCACGTGTAGTGCTCGACCTAGCATGTGCTGATAGTTTTTAAGGGAACTACCCATATAAAGGGCCAGTATGTGCTGATGGTGGTCAAAGCATGTGTCGAGATGAAGCACGTGTCAAGACCAAGGGATAACATATCCTGATGGTGGTCAAAGAATGTGTATGTGTCACGGTTCACAAGCTGGTCTAAGCCTACAGGTTCTTTCCAAGTCAAGGAACAGTTCTAGTTCTAGTAGGATAGGGTTCAACAACTAGGGGGACCAAGCCTTGAGACCTACTGAAAGCCCAAGTTTTAAGGAACTAGCCTAGAATAGTGGTATGGTCAGTGATCAAGACTACAGAGGCTCAGACATAATGTTCAAGTTAGGCATAATTAAGCTTGGCCCTGATGTGGGCATTGGTGAGCATTTATATGAATTTAGAAGCCATAAAAATTGCATCGGTACTGTAGAAATTAAAGATGTACATGAGCTTACCTACACCTAATCGTAGTGTGCATGGTGCATGGTGCATGGCCCAGGCCTAAGATACCTGCATATGGTGTGTAGCCTAGCATGTGTTGATTCTTTTTGAGGGAACTGCCTGCATAAAGGGCTAGCATGTGCCAAGTCCACTGGCCTACATGTCCTAAAGGTAGGCAATGCTTGTGTATGTGTTATGATCCATAAGCTGGTCCAGGCCTAGGGGTTCTTTTCGAGTCTAGAAGCAATTCCAGTTCTAGTGGGATATGGTCTGACATCTATGACATCTATGGGGACCAAGCCTTGAGGCCTATTAGAGGCCCAGGTTATTAGGAACTAGCCTAAAACAGTGGTATGGGTAGTGATCAAGATTCCATAGGCTTAGGCATAGTATTCAAGTTCGACAGAATTGAGCCAAGACTTAGGTACAAGGTGCAAAAGCTGGTGAGTGATGCACAGACACACAATTAGACTTAGGTATGGATGAATGGTCAGACCAAGGTACAAACACACCTAAACACATTCCTAGGAGGATCAATATTTGTGGGCTTCTAGAAGGCCCAACACTGCAGCATAATCTTTGAAAAGCTAGAATTATGCTAAGCACTTGAGTTTAGTATGCTGACTTAGGTAGACAATAAGATGAAACCGATCGAGTTTAAGCCAATATAGCATTAAGCTCGAGCTTAAGCTTGACTCAAAATTCAAAGCTCAAAACTTGACTCAAGCTCAACTCAAAATTTGAAGCTCAAACTCCATTAAGTTTTATTTTTTAGCTTAATTTTGACTTAAGATAGAATTTAAGCTACTTAAGCTTGCTCGATTAGGCTCGATTCTTTTATTTGACAAAAGCTCAATTAGCTGTGCTTGAGCTCGAACTCAAGTTCAAGATATTTTATTAATTAAAATAATTAAAATATAAAAGGTCAATTAGGCTTGTGAGCTACTTGAGTTAGGAATAAGAATTACCGAACTTGGCTCGATCGATAAGTCCAGCTACTCAAGTTTGAGCTTGACTCGATAATAACCAAGCCAAATTTTAATTTTATTTGAGTTGGACCCAAATAGCTGGTGAGTACTAATGTATCATTTACCCCTCTAGCAAATGGAGTCAATTCCCTATCCAAGGTCACACGAGGTTTGGCTTAAGACCGCTTGTGACATATGCACCAAGCACCATTTGGTGTTGATGGTGATCAAGGGGCAAACAAGTGCCTTAGGTGGGAGGGTCATGATACACATGCCGTACCAAGTACCAACATCTACCAAAGAGGTGTTTAAGGTAACAACCTACACCAAGGGCCCACTTGGACCGATGATGGTTAAGGTAAGTGCTCACATAAAGTGCCAGCATCTGGAGTTGGTGTCTGAGTCAACATCCCACACCATGGTGCTAGCACTTACATATGGTGTCCAAGGTAACAATAGGCTAGCATCTATCGATTATGTTTGATGTTATTGTCTGCACCAACTAAGGGCCAAATGTTGTCGATGGTGTTTGAGGCAACAACTTGCACTAAGGGCCAGTGTGTGCTAATGGAGTTCAAGGCAAGTTCCTGTACCAAGGGCAAGCCCTTCCTTCTAACAAATACGAAGGGCATTTGGTTGTTGTTTACTTGGACTCCTGAGGGTGGGATGTCATCGCCTAGCCAAATCGGTTGCAATAGAGAACATCATTCATCCCAACCCTAGAGGTATGCAGTGTAAAAATGAAGTGAGTGGACTTTGGTTGGTGTGAAGCGAGGGAGGGATGAATCAAAGCGATGAAGGGCTGAATCTTAGTGGATCATGGTAACAAGGCCACTCTACCACTTACAATACCTTGTCACATATTTAAGCTATTTGTAAAGGATTTTACCCACCACTCCATGGGAATTGAGCCCTAAGGAGGCCCGTTTGGCTTGTTTGCCGTGAGGGCTGCACCTATGACATGTGCCATTGAAGGCCATGGGCCCCTACTACAGGTTGGCAATCAGGCAAAGGGTGTGTGCATTATTTCTAGCCTGGATTCTGACTTAGAGGTGTTTAGTCATAATCTAGTGCATGGTAGCTTCACATTACTAGCTTTTCAACCAGACATGATGACCAATTGTGTGAATCAACATTTCCTCTCATACTAGGTGTGACGCTACCATTAGTAGGGTAAAACTAACCTGACTCATGGTAGTCTAAACCTAGCTCGTGTTTCCTAGTGGTGGGCAAACAATCTAGCACTTGGTGAATTCTGCTTTACAATGATAGGAAGAGCCAACATCACAGAATCAAAAAGCAATGTCGCTATGAATGCTTGGTTATCAAAAGCCAATTATCCCTCTGGTAACTTTTCTAACACCTATAGCTTCAAATTTTAAAGGTCTAAAAGATCAATAGGCCACACTTTCATGATTCGTATTTATACTAGAAAATAGAATCGAATGAGCTTTTACCCTTTTGTTCCATATAAGATTTCTATTCTTGTTGAGCTAATCTTAGGACACCTGCATTATCTTTTAACAAATGTGTCACCTTAGTCAAACTCTCCACCTAAAAAGGTCCTCTACTTGGATTGATCGACCAAGGGCAGTTTTGGTTCCAAAAAAAGGGGTCATGCCCCACCTTTGATTCATGAAATAAGTAAAATAATGTTAAAAGTTGTGATATTTCAATTTTGCCCAAGGGTCCCACTTATCCTATACCTCTCAAGTTATTTCACAAAGTTGGACTCTGCCAAGCTTATTCCCTTAGTTGTGGTTTTGTTGGATAGTAGATAGGGATAGTGGGAATCTCGTTAATCCATTCATGCACATCACTAATTAGATGACGAGGCATTTGGTTACCCTAAGAGAGTCATAGTTACTTCTGTTATTTACCTACACTTGGTTGAATTTCTTCACTTTGACATTCAGAGCACTGGGCAAAAATCGCATTGAGTGAGCATTCATGGGGACCATTACAATGCTTTATTTTAATTAAATAGTTGGATTCCCCTTGTTCATAATAGTTCTAAGTCAACTATTTGTCATCTAAGAAAGACCCCGAAGGGAGCCATTCCTAGTCCATCCTTTAGCTGGTATGTGATGACCCATTCTCATTGTAAAAGTAGCTCGAGTAGTGCACCAGTAGCCAATGGGTTCAAGATTGGGACCCTCATGCCTAGCCTTCAGAGCCAACCCTTTTCCCAAGGTTACAAATCCATTTTACCAACATCATTTACTTATATTGGTTCATCGACCAGAGGTTGTTCACCTTAGAGACCTGATGAGGTTATGAGTATGACTGGGCATGGACGGTAGTTCATCTTTTGGATTTTCAAAGGTCGCCAGGGGCACATTAGACATCATGCAACGTGTAGTGCTTTTTTGGTTGTTGGACCCTACCTTTGGTTAAGCCATTTCCAAGGTAGGTAAGCCATTAAATAGAAAAGATAACTCTTCCTGAGGCCCTCACCAACATCTTAAGACTCCTTAACGTTGCCATTAATCACCGCATCTTGGTTTAGGAATTTTAGCTTGATTCCCTTTTAAAGCTTATGCTGGATGTGCTATCGGATTACCTTTCCCCATCTTTTAGGATCGACTAACCCACATGCAAGTGCCATTCACATGGAGCCATTCCTTTTTTTAGCCTTCAAAGTTCTTATTTGAATATTTGCTACTACCACCAAGATCTATACTGATGGTCACTCTGCTCATGCTTTGGGTTTTGCAGTGCCTCCACACCATGCTATTCATTAAGGCTTGGCCTTTGCCCTAACAGCCATATATAGGTCATGTGCTTAAGCACCATCCATTTTTAGGACTAGTTGATTTGGCAGGTGAGTTATTACACATTCTTTAGTGGATTTTGACTTTTATTACCACTGGTCCTATTTGTCTTATTTGGAACCAAACCCTTTGTGGGTTCTAGGTTAGCCATACAACTTAGGCATCATAACCTAGCTTCTAGTTCATACCTGCAGTCGCCAAATTTTGCCTTAACAAAATGGCCCACTTGGAGCTCACGACTCATGGAATAGCTCCAATGAGTAGCCTCACCTTTTTTACCTATTTAAAGTTTGAGAATAGGTTAAGGTTGTTGCCCTCTGATGCCTCTGAATAATTGGCTTTAACTTGATAGAACTGCTAAGGGCTTCCCAGCTATCCCTGAGAGAAACTTTAGCAGAGAGCTAGCTACTAGACATTCAATTTATTTTTCAACCCTATAAACCCAAGACAGATTGAATGATTTGCATGTTAGTATTACTGTCGGGCTTTTCACTAGAGTTTCTCTGCCTGTCACCTCACTCGAGCGTAGTTTAAAAGAATCAAAGGTTGGTTGGTAGTGCACTTGTGAGGGATCTTGCCAATAGTTCGCCTTGCACCTTATGGGTTTTCTAGCTCATTGACTTGCACAAATGTCAAACTCGGTTTGTATTTCAAGATGGGCTAGATGGGGAGCCTGTAGGTTGATCCCAGGAGCACATGTGGTTTGACACACATCTAGATGGCATGTGTTGCATTCCACGATAGAGGCAACAATATCTCTGTAGGCATATAAAAAGCTCAAGCTTGGGCCATTGCCATGATCCGCATCGATCCATGCCCCAAGCCGATTGGTGGACCAGTTATGGCCATTCCATATCCAACTGAGGCACATCCCTAGACCCTATCTACTTCTCTACCGATAATTTCATGCACTTTTTGGCTCTTTTCTTAAAGTCCTTTTCATCTTTCCCTCATGATACTTGTTCGTTATTGGTCTCTTCCTTGTATTCAGCCTTGGATAAATTTACTACCTGATTAAGGCTACATTCCTATACAACTTGACTTGTAGATAGCCTCGTGGTGTGACAAGGTCTAGGTATAACAAGGCTTTCACCCTCTTCGATACCTCTTTTTAGTGGACTTGGGCCCAGTCCACCATTGAGGATGCTTCTCTAGACTACAATTTGGACATCGAAGGTGTTTGATTATCAAGTTAGGCTTTTCCCAATTCGCTCGTTGTTACTAGGGGAATCTTGGTAAGTTTCTTTTCCTCTACTTATTGATATGCTTAAACTCAAAGAGTAATCTTACCTAACCTAGGGTCATGATGGGAGCATTGATTGAGTGATGCAAGGGGTCTGATGGGGTTCAAATGGAAAATAAATGCTCATTACTAGAGACAATGCATGTTGGGATCTTTACCAGTAATAGTCACAGCACTATCACTGTCGGGGGCTCACTTTTAGGCCAACAACAACCAACAAGATCATAGGAGGCCATCTTTTTCCCCCTCGCCTGAAGCCCGATGGGTGGAGGGTTAGAGGGGGTGATGATGCATGACACCTAGGCAATCAGGCCCTTGGCCTAATGGCTTGGGGTGAAACTTGCATTCAAAAACTCGATGGCTCATGGGATTCTACAATTCACACCAAGTATCATATTTCACTATGTTATTCATCGATGCAAGAGTCAAGATATCCATTGTTGAGAGTCATTTTGGTTTTTCATGACAAAAAGAGTCATAATGCCACCCATGCATGCAATGTGAATCGATGACAATGGTACACATGCTTTTTTTCATTTCGATCCCTTAGTGCGATTCATGCAGGGATTCGTTATTTGACCACAAGTGATGACACTGATTGTTTCGCTCACTTGACAGGCAAAACAAAGTGACCATCATGCACAGCCATAATCGAAAGAGCCTTGGGGCATGAAGGCAACCTCACCCCATCGATGTTTTGTTAGCATATTTATGTGTCATTCATTGAGCAAGTTTCAACAATGATCCTTCCACAAGTTCACCTATGAAAACCTTGTTATGACTTATCCTTCCTCTAAATGATAAAGTTTACTGGACTTCTCATGATGTCATAGGCAACAAACCATCCACGTTGCCATGATTTGAACACTTCATGGACCATTCAATTGGTAGGAGTAATAGGTGGTGTGTACAAAGGGTAGGGATGTAGTTAATGCAAGCTGATGACTCATGCTTACTAGGAATTCCTCATTGAAGACCAACAATGGCAATGATCTATCCCTATCATGATGAAATTTCAAAAATTCCCTGGCCCTATCAGCCAAGGCTATAGACACATTGAATACATTAGTGTATTATGTGTGTGGCCCAAAATATCAAAGGGTATCATAGACTTGTTATTGCCTCAAACTTTCTTAGGCTAAAAGGCCATAGTCATTCTAAGAAGCTAGCCATGAAGGTTCACCTTCGCATAGCTAGTTAGTAGGCTGAGGTCTCATTTGTTAATTGAATTAACCAAACAAATCACTCCACCAACTAAAAATGGCCATGCACTACCACCCATAGAATAAAAAAAGAGCTCTTAATCTATCAATCCTTAATATGTCTAAACTTGGCAAGTTTCCATGTGTTGAGTTAAATTAAGCCATAGGCTCCACTACTAATGGTGGCCTTTCATCAATTCTTTTATGTTTTAGCCTTATGACCATACTCCACCTGAAACCCAAAGACTTTGATTTCTTATAAGGTACAAGAGGAGTCCTAAAAGTAACATCCATTGATCCTTGGTTGGCATTGTTTATGGTTAAGACTAAGACAGTATCTAATCATCTTTGAGCTTTCAATTTCTGTTCTTGATTAATGAAAACATCTTTGGCAAATGCTTTCACAGTTGTTCATCTTTCATAGATCCAAGAATTTCACCTTTGACTATGAAATACGAATGTCCTTGACTATCCTTATTAATCATTACTCCAATCACCATAGCATCATCAAAGAATCGAACCGACAGCAGTGGGGGTTTCAACGATTAGAGGTGGGGGGTCAGGGGGTATGCACACAGATGTGTGATGGGTGCTGGTCCTTGGCCCTTATATTGGCCCCCTATCCCCTAATGAACCTTAATAACTCACACTCTCTTAATGAGCATCAATGTTTTTACGGTTCACAGTCAATAGCCATTCAAGTGTCTGAAATGGGGACACTTTTTTCAAATGGCCACAAAATCTTCTACACTGATTTTTTAGCTAAATGTTTTGTAGATGCCAACAAAAATACAAGAATTTTTCTACACATGGGATTTTGCAATTCTCACCAAGTATAACATTTTGCTACATTCTTCATCAATGCGAGACTCGAGATATCTATTACTGAGAGTCATTTTGGTTTTCCATGACAAAAGAAGTCACGGTGCCACCTGCGAACACACTATGAAAGGGATAGCAACATTACACGCATTTTTTTTCATTCTAGTTCCTTAGTGTGATATGCATTGAGGGCTCGTTATTTGGCCACAGACGATGATACCAATCATTTTGCCCACTTGATAGGCAAAACAAATTGATCGTCGCACATGCCCAGGGCTAGAAGGGGCTCACGGCATGAAGGCACGCTTGCCCTCTTAGTGTCTCATTAACACATTTGTGGGTCATTCATTGAGCAAGTTTCAACAATGATCCTTCCCCAAGTTCACCTATAGAAACATTGTTACAACTTCTCTTTCCTCTAAATGATAAGGTTCAGTGGACTTCCCATGATGTCACAGGTAGCAAACCATCCATGTCACCATGATCCAAACACTTCACTAGACATTCAATTAGTAGGATGGGTGGTGTGTAAAAAAGGTAATGATGTAGTCAACATGAGCTGATGACTCATACTTACTATCCCTAGCATGATGAAATTTCAAAGATTACCTGGACCTGTCAGTTAAGGCTATAGACTCATTGAATACATCAGTGTAGCACACGTGCAACCCAAAACATCTAAGGGCATCATAAACCTATTATTGTCTTAAACTTCCTTAGCTTAAGTAGCCATAGTCCCTCTAAGAAGCTAGCCATAAAGGTCTTGTTCGTTAATGGATTTAACTAGACAAATCAGTCCACCAACTAAGAACTACCATGCACCACCTCCCATAGAATCAAGAAAGAGCTCTCAGTTTATCAATCTTTACTATGTCTAGACTTGGTAAGTTTCCCTGCATTGAGTCAAATTAAGCCATAGGTTGCACTCCTAGTGGTGCCCTTCCATCAATTCCTTGAAGTTTTAGCCTTGTAACCATACTCCCTCCAAAACTCAAAGACTTTGATTTCTCATAAGGTGTCGATGGAGTCCTGAAAGTAACATCCATCGATCCTTGGTCGACATCATTTATGGTTGAGACTAGGATGATATCTGATCATCTTAAAGCTCACAACTTTCATTCTTGATTAATGAAAACATCCTTGGTAAATGCTTTCACAATTGTTCATCTTTCATAAATCCAAAAATTTCACCTCTGACTATGAAATACGAATACCCTTGACTATCCTTGTTAATCATTACTTTGATCTCAAAGGCCACCATCATAGGATAGAAATCCTATGATGTTATCTTATGCTAATGTATACAAGCATAGGCCTACTTTGAGCACTCTAATTTTTTCAAAATAACAGCACTAGAGGAATGACTCAACCAGTAAGGCTAGGAGCACATCTCTATATGGTATGGTACTGCCTGATCTGGTCCCCGAACTGCATAAGTCCTTTACTGGTTCCCAACTCACCTCATTGTCTGGAAGTCCTTCTAGCGCACCGAGTACTCTTATCTTGGTTAGTAGTTTTTTTGTCTCACCTCTCGATCAGCTATGATACTGTGGACCTCGTTTTCATATGAGGCTCTAGCTCTCAATGGCACAACGCTTTGACTTTACCTATCCTAGATCTCCCTCATCCTCATGGAACGGCTTGAGCATGCTTACATGGAACATCGGGTTGTACCCTCGGCTTGGGTGGCATATCCAGCTTGTAGGCAACCTTGCCTACCCTCTTGACTACTTGGAAAGGTCCCTCATACTCTGGACTAGGCCTTTGTGCAGCCCTTGTGGTGCACAATGGGATGCAACTTCACCAACACCAAGTCTCCAACTTGGAACTGCACATCCCGCCTATTCTGATCTGCCCACTTCTTCGACCTCTTTACCGCTTATGTAGACAAACTCTGGCCAAGTCAGTTTGCTCCTGCCATGCCTTGGCAAACTTGTATGCTACTGGATTCGACCCTATATAACCTATAGCAATCGAATCGGGTGTTAGTGGTTGTTGCCCCTGTCGTAACCTTAAATGGGCTCTAGTTCATTGCCTCACTCCTTTACAAGTTGTAGGAAAACTGTGTAACATCTAGCAGCTTTGCCAGTCCTTTGTGTGGCACTCACATAGTGCCTGAGGTAGACCTCCAATAGTCCATTCACACGTTCTATCTGCCCATCGGTCTACGGATGCATGCTGGTGGAAAAGTTCAAGTTTGACCCCAACAGCTTGAACAACTCAGTCCAGAACCTGCCCGTGAAATGCCCGTTTCGATCACTAACAATGGTCCTCGGCACTCCCTAGTACTTAACCATATTCTTCAAGAACAATCGAACTGCCTCCTTGATTGGGCACTCATTGGTTGCTGGAATGAAGATTCCATACTTGGAAAACCTATCCACCACTACCATAATCTTCCAAACCCCTCTGTCTTAGGTAGACCGACTATAAAGTCTAGAGAAACACTCTTCCATGGTCACTCTGGCATTGGCAATGGCTCCAAGAGACCCCTTGGTTTCTTGAGCTCCACCTTGTCCTATTGGCACATAAGACAAGTCTTCACATAGGCCTCCACATCGTCCCTCATGTGCGGCCAATAGTACCGGTCCTCGATCAGCGCTAAGGTGCAGCTCACTCCTAGGTGTCCAGCCCACCTTAAATCATGACACTCTTGCAAAACTTCCTTGCGGAGCTTCTCATGCTGCGGCATAAATAGTCTACTACCCTTGGTGTACAACAAACCATCCTGCATCCAAAACTGCCTAGTCTTACCTTGCTGGGCATACTCATAAGAGCCTTGGTTGTAGGATCATGCTCAAGTCCCTCTTTGATGTGCGACACCAGTGACCCCTTTGGTTGGCTAATGGCAACAAGGTTAGCTTCCTGCTTAGGGCGTCTACCACTAGGTTCACTCGTCCCTGGCTTGTACTCATCTGGAAATTAAATTTTGCAAGAAAATCTTCGCCATCTCACTACTTAGGGGATAGCTTCTTCTGCATCTAGAGTAGTAGTCAACACTTGTCCATCCTAACCACAACCTCAACCCACCAGTAATGATGCAGTGCACAAACAGTGCACCACTACAATCATCTTCTTCTCTTGGATCGTGTAACTTATGCTTAGTCTCGTTTAACTTCTTACTCTCGAACGTGACTGGATGTCTCTCTTGCATCAACACGCCCCTTATGGCAAGCCTGATGCATCCCATACACACCTCAAATGGCTTGGCATGGTCTGGCAAGGCCAAGAGTAGCTTTTCGGTCAAGCCTGCTTCAACCTATAAAAGCTTCCTGGCACCCTACGCTCCACTCCCATGCTTTCCTTTCTTGAGCAAGTCAGTCAATGGCATGGCTATTGCTGAGTGACCTTTGATGAAACACCTGTAGTAGTTAACCAGCCTAAGGAATGATCTCAACTTAGTGACCTTGGCTGACGATTCCCACTCCATGATGGCGTGCACTTTGCCTTCATCCATGCGTATCCTAACCACCTCCCATTATGTGGCCTAGAATGGGATCTCTTACTAGGTGAATGAGCACTTCTCCTCTTGACAAATAGCTTGTGTGCCCGTAACACCTCGAACACCTGTCTCAAGTGGGTCTACATGCTCTCTCAAAATCTGGCTGTAGATCACAATGTCATCTAAATAAACCACAACAATCGATCAGGAATGACTGAAATACTTTGTTCATAAGGGTGCAGAATATTGCTAGGCCATTCGTGAGTCTGAAAGGCATCACCAAAAAACTCATACGAACCATACCAAGTGACATATACATCTTTGGGCTCATCTCCCTCCGATGATCCTAACTTGATAATAGCCCGATCTCAAATCCAGCTTGGTGAACCATCTTGCACTCCCAAGTTGGTCGAACAAGTCTGCAATGAGTGGGATAGGGTACTTGTTCTTGACAGTCAGCTTGTTCAAAGCTTGGTAGTCTATGCACAGCTACAACGACCCATCATGCTTGCGCTGGAATAGAACCGGTGCACCAAGGGTGCCTTCGATAGCTTGATGAAGCTAGCATCAACTAACTCTTTGAGCTACTTCCTCAACTCTTCCAACTCTGGTGGGGACATTCGGTAAGGGGCTCTAGCTGGTGGCTTGGCCTTGGACACCAGCTCGATCTTGTGGTCTACCTCCCTCTTAGGTGGTAGCTGGCTAGGCAGCTTTACGGGCATCACATCACTAAAGGTCTTTCAACACTTTTAGACCTCCAAGGGTGACTCGACCTCCTTTTCCCTTAGCTTATCATATTTCGGGGCTACCAAAAAGGTGTCTTCTTCCCTGTTTACCGCTTTGGTAGATTGGATGGCTGACACCACCCATGACCCAACTCCAGACCCTCTTCTCAATGGCACTAGGCATTGGCACCGTGTATCCAAGATGCAAACACAATCAGTAAAAGGCACAAAGAGGGTGTTAATCCGAACAAGGAAATCCAACCTAATCACAAACTCATAGTCATCAAGGGGTATTACCTCTATGGTCTCCTTGCCTTTCCAGTCTCCAAGCTGTAACTCGACTCCTCATGCTACTCCAATGGCTGGAACCTCCTTGGAGTTCATCATTTTAATGGTACCAGTCCCTTTCTGCACCTTCAGTCTGAGCTTCTGGGCTCCATCACCTAAAATAAAAAGATGTGAGGCACCTGTGTCCATCACCAGATTTGTAAACATCAAGCCCTTTGGCTTGTAGCTCCGCTTACTCTGGACAACATTGAGCCACCAATGACCCAAGCTTTGCTACCCTTGTCTCTGACTCCTCGTCAGACTCCTTGTTTTATAGTACCAGCTTGCCTTTTTGTGGGCAATTACGTGCTATATGGCTCCCTCCACATAGGTAACATGCTAGTGGCTCTCGGTCCCCCTTTGCTTTCCACTTACGTGCTGGTGGCTTCCTCTCACCATCCTCAATTGAATGGTCTCGATCTCTTTTCCTTGGACTCCCAATCACAATCCTTCCCTTGTACTGCTTCTTCCAGTCCCTACCCTTACCCTTGGCTTGAAAGACTCAAACTTGTTCAGGGGCTTGAACTCTATCAAAGACTTAGCAGTAGTCATGGCTTTAGCCAAGTCATGAACTCCCCTCTATTGTAGCTCATGCTTCACCCACAGCTTCAGCCCATCCATGAAAGTGAATAAGGCATCCATCTCACCTAGATCCAAGATCTGTAACATTAGTTCAGAGAATTTTTAGACATACTCCTTATGTCCCCTTACTGATTCAGCCCATGTAACTTTACCCATGCCTCATCATCAGCATACTTCAGGTAAAATTGCTCTCTGAACTCCTTTTGGAACTCTGCCTAAGTTCCAATCTTGGCACTCCTACGCTTGACATCATCACACCTGTGCCTCCACCACAATAAGGCTACATCAGTGAGATACATAGCAATGGTGCTTTCCTTTATCACCTCATCTTGCATGCCCATGGCCTGGAAATACTGCTCCATACCCCATAGGTAGTTGTCTACTTCCTTGGCCACCCTAGTCCCCTTGAACTCCTTAGGCTTGGGTACATCCACTCTGGACTTGGACACTCCAGCAAACATGCCATTCCTAATGGCAGTGTTGCAAGTAACGAGCTCACTGGCAAGCTCCTCCATCCGCTGGCGCATGGCCTCTATGCCATCACACAAGGTCAGCACTTCAGCCTCCAATGCCTCATTCTTTTAGGTGATCACGTCCATGCCTTTGTTGAGAGCAGCTTGCAGCTCACCTTGGATCTCCTCTCCCATGGAGTCTAGCGATGCAATGTGAGTCTCCACTTCCTTAAGCTTCTCCCCATGTCACCCATGGTCACCTCCACCTTGGTCAGCCTACTGTCCATGGTAGACCAAGATATCTCTTGAACTAGCTTTCCTACCACTTCCATGCCCCTGCTCCTAGGCCTCAGGTTGTTGGTTAGCAATGTCACTTTGGGATGCCATCTCCTCAATCACGATCTAACCTGCACAACATAAACACGTAGAACCAAACTTGCTCTGATACCAATTGTCACGGGCTCTGACCTTAGACTCAAATCCGTGTGGCCTTAGGCTTGGAATCTCCTCCTTTATGCCTAAGTCAGCCTAAAACACAAGCGTGCAGGCACTAGAATAATGGGAAAGGCTGATTACGCAAGTTAAAGAAAAACAAGATAACAAGGCAGAATGCTAGAATATGCTCTGTATTCACTGAAACAAAAGCGTTTGATGGTGTACAAATGAGGGTGGAGTAGCCCTCTATTTATAGTTGAGGCTCTAGCTACACTTAATGGCAATATCCCTAGAATAAAGGCTAAAATCAAGGGATTACACAGATTACAATCAATCAGGATTCTAACTCCTGATTTCCATGGTCAACCAAATCTGCCAGGAGGCTCCTGCTGATCCTGCAAGCTTTCAGAATGTTCACTTGCATATCTAGCACCTTGGGCCCTTCTGGATATGGTACGGGTAGCCTGAATGCCAGGCCTTGGCCTCACGGGCTGGCCTACAAGTTGGGCAGGCGTTCTGGCCTCATCTCTTTGGCCTTGCGTGTAAATACTTGCCAGTGCACCTAGTCTACGAGCCTCAACATTTTGCTCACCTGTTGGTGCACCTGATGTGCTTGGCGCACCCGTTCAGGGCATGACATAAGCTCCTGGCTTGTGACAGAAGCATGGGTTTGAGCTTAGCACAACCAAGCCCTTCTTTCACATGCATGTCAACTAGTCAAGGCCATAGGTGCCTACAGGTCACTAGACTAACTAATCACTAGACAACATGATGAGAGGGTAAGCATGGCCTAGATTTTTCTCCAGGGACATTATCATGGATATATGCAATGATAGGCCCATAATGTACACCTACTCCCCTCATAAAGAAGAAAGGGGGCTCGGATAACCAACTTATAAAGAACATGAGAGTTTTATAGATATGCTTGTAGTAGACATTAGAGCATTCAAAATAGGGACACTTTTTTCAAACAGGTATATCCTGCACCAAGATTCCATAGGTTTTGATGGTGGTTAAGGTATGTGCGGACACCAAGGCCTAGCATGTGGTGATGGTGTTTAAGGCAACTACTTGCATCGAAGGCCATTTACTACCAATGCTGATCGAGGCATGTGCCCACACCAAAGGCCAGCATATGCCAATGGTGGTCAAGGCAAGTGCCCATACCTAATGCCAACTTGTGTCGATGGTGGTCGAGGCAAGTGCCCCTACCAAAGGTTAACTTGTGCTAATGATGTTTGAGGCATGTGCCTGCACTTTGCACCAACATGTGCCATTGATGGTTAAGGCCTTGGTCAAAGTTTGATTCTAGGCCATGGTGCACATATTGGACTCAAGCATGTGCTGGTTTAACTTTTTTTTACCTAGGGCACCATCGTTGGAGAACTTGATTGGTGCCATTAGAGGTTCCAACGATTGAAGGTAGGGGGAGGTGTGCGTACATTATATACAATGGGCACTGGTCCTTGGCCCTTATATTGGCCCTATATCCCCAAGGAACCTTGACAACTCACACCCACTTAAAGAGCGTAAGAGCTTTTACAGGTTCACAGCTAGTAGCCATTCAAGAGTCTAAAATTGGGGTACTTTTTTCAAATGGCCAAAAAATCGTCTACACTTCAATTTTTTAGCTGAATTTTTTTAGGGAAGCCAATAAAAATACAAGGATCATGTATTCCAAAATTAGGGCCAAAACTCCTTTTAAAAAAATATCAAAAAATCTAAATTGAGAAAAATTTTAAAATTTATGAAAAATAAAAAATGAGTCATCTTGCCATGAAACTTCACATGAAGGCTTAAGGGACCATTATATGAATTTACAAGCCATGAAAATGTCATTGGCACAACAAAAATATGATGATGTGCTTGAACCCACTTATTGCCCAATCATGGTGCACATGGTGTGTGGCCTAGGCCTAGGATACTTGCGCATAGTGTGGGGCCCAGCATGTGCTGATCATGTTTGAGGGAATTGCCTGCACAAAGGCTAGCATGTGTCGATGGGGGTCAAAGCATGTGTTGAGATAAAGGGCCATCAAGTCCCGATGATGGTTGAGGCATGTGCATGCACTAAGGGTCTTTCAATGTCGATAGAGGTCAAGGCATGAGATGTGCCATAGTCCACAAGCTGGTCCAAGCTTAGGGGTTCTTTTTAAGTCAATGAATAGTTTTAGTTCTAGTAGGATAGGGTTTGACAGCCACAAGGACCATGCCTTGAGGCTTTGTAGGGAACTACCCCAAAATAGTGGTATAGGTAGTGATAAAGACTCTAAAGGCTCAAGCATGGTGTTTAGGTTTGGTAGAATTGAGCCAAGCCTATATATGGGCACTAGTGAGTGCTTATATGAATTACAAGCCATAAAAATGGCATTGGTATGGTAGAAATATAAATATGTACCTTAACCCACATACTGTCTGATCGTGGTATGCATAGTGCATATCTCGAGCCTAAGATACCTATGTGTGGTGAGTGGCCTAGCATGTGTTCAAGGGAACTACTCACATAAAGGGCCAGCATGTTTTAAAGGTGGTCAAAGCATGACCTGAGACTAAGGGTCAACATATCCCGATAGTGGTTGAGGCATGTGCATGTATCACAGTCCATAAGCTAGTCTAATCCCATAGGTTCTCTACAAGTCAAGGAGTAGTTCCAGTTCTAGCCAGACAAGGTTTGATGGCTAGATGGATAGGCCTTGAGGCTTATTGGAGGCCCAGGTTGTGAAAAGCTAGCCTAGAACAAAGGTATTGGCAGTGATCAAGATTTTAGAGGCTTAAGCATGGTGTTCATGTTCGACAGAATTGAGTTAGGCCCAGGTATGGGTGCTAGTGAGCACTTATATGAATTTACAAGCTATAAAAATGGCATTGGCATGGCAAAAATAAGAAGATGTGGTTAAATCCACCTATTACCCAGTTATGGTGTAAATGGTGCATGTGTTACGCCCTGGGCAAGCGCGCCTAGGTGCACAGGCTCAAACACCCAAGGTTGAGGCTTACGCACTAAGAGTATTGGTCAAGGGTTTGCACACTAGGCCTTGGTGAGGAGTCCAGATCACCTACACAGGATGCAGGATAGCCTGCATGGCCAAGGCCAGGCCCGCATGATGCCCGCACCACGTCTAGGAAGGCCCAAGAGAAGAAGTGCGTAATAAGATCTTCTAGAAGCATATAGGATCAATATGAGCCTTCTAAAGGATTTGGTTAACCCTAAAAATTAGGAAATAGAATCCTGTATTAATGTAATATATGTAATCCTTGATTGATTGTAATTCTTTGATTTTAAGGATTTAGTCGTAAGTGTAGTTAGGGGCATCAACTATAAATAGAGGGTCACCCCACCCTCTTTTATACATCATCTTACACTTTTGCTTTAGTAAAATACAAAGCATATTCTAGCAATTCTCTTATTCTTTTGTTTTTTTCAAACTTGCACATTCTATCCTTGCTATTGTTCTAGTGCTTACACGCTTGTGTTCTAGGCTGACTTAGGCTAGAAAAAGGTGATTCCAAGCTTAAGGTTGCATGGATTTTGAGTCTTAGGTCGGAGCCTGTGACAGTTGGTATCAGAGTAGTTTTGGTTCTGCTTGTTTATGTATGTGCAGGTTAGATTGCAGTCAAAGAGATGGCATCCCAGAGCGATGTGGCTAGCCAACAACCACAGGCCCAAGAGTAAGGGCACAGAAGGGGAAAAAAGGCCAGTTCAAGAGACATCTGGTCTGCCATGGATGGGAGGCTATCCAAGGTGGAGGTGACCGTGGGTGACATGAAGGAGAAGCTTGATGATATGGAGGCTCATATTAAAGTGCTAGACTCTATGGAGGAAAAGCTCAAGGGTGAGTTAGAAACTATTCTCAATCAAGGCTTGGATTTGATCACCCAAAGGAATAAGACTTTGGAGGCCTAGGTAGAGACCATGCATGATGGCATGCAGGCCATGCTCAAAGAGATAGAGGAGCTCAGGAACGAGTTCACTGCATGCAAGACTGCCATAGGGAATGGCATGTTTGCTGGAGCATCTAAGACCCGTGTGGAGATCCCTAAGCTCAAAGGGTTCAAGAGGACCAGGGCAACCAGGAAAGTAGACAACTTTCTATAGGGCATGGAGCAGTACTTCTAGGCCACGAGCATGCAAGATGAGGCTACCAAGGTAAGCATTACATCAATGTATCTTACTAATGTTGCCTTGTTGTGGTGAAGGTGCGGGTGTAATGATGTAAGGTGTGAGGTGCCATGATTGGAACTTGGGTAGAGTTTAAAAAAAAGTTCAAAGAGCAATTCAACTCAGAGTCTGCCAATGATGAGGCACAGGCAGAGTTGTGTAGGGTTACCCAGTAATGAGAGATAAGGGACTATGTTTAAAAATTCTCTGAACTGATGCTTCAGATCTAAGATTTGAGTGAGATAAAGGGCCTACTTGCTTTCATGGATAGGTTGAAGTTGTGGGTGAAGTGCCACAGATCAAGACTTAATCTCTAAGCCTATGTGGCTCCAAGGCCTCGACGTGCACTCATTCGATGTCCTAGATCAGCCTACGTACTACAATTTACACCCTTGTGAGGTATTGTTCGCTCTGGCCCCTCTAGCCTCATAGTTTTGTCCCACAAAAGATGCCTCACAAGGAGGAAGAGGTGTGAACCCTTATATCCCAAGACAACTATAGTATTTAACTAATGTGGGATTCTTGACTTCACTTCAAGACCATGACATCTTTCCCCACTCTAATGAGGGCCCACCATCCTTCATGGCATATCTCTAGTACCTTATAGAGTTGGCTTTTATTCCACTTGTCATAGACCAAGACTTAATATCCAAGCCTATGTGGCTCCAAGACTCAATAATGCACTCATCCAGCATCCTAGATCAGCCTACTTACTACAGTTCACACCCTTGTAAGGTATTGTCTGCTCTGGCTCTTTTGGCCTCATGGTTTTTTCCCATAAAAGGTGCCTCACAAGGAGGAAGAGGTGTGAACCTTTATATCCCAAGACCAGCTCTAGTACTTAACTGATGTGGGATTCTTGACTTTACTTTAGGACCATGATAGAAGCATGAGCTACAAAGGTAGGGAGTTCATGACTTGGCTAAAGCCATGTCTACTGCGGAGTCCTTGGTGGAGTTCAAACCATTAAACAAGTTTGAGTCATCCTAGCCCAAGGGAAAGGGTAAGGGTAAGGATAAAAGAGACAGGGAGAAGTAGTCCAAGAGAAGAGACTATGACCAATAGTCCAAGGATGGGGACCGAGACCATTCAGACAAAGATGGCGAGCCATTAGTAAGGAAATGGAAGGCAAAGAGGGATCAAAAGCCGCTTGCATGCTACCTATGTGAAGGGAGCTACATAACATGTAACTACCCATAGAAAGGCAAGCTGGCTATTGTATACAAAGAGTTTGATGAGGAGTCAAAGGTAAGGGCAGCAAAGCTTAGGTCATTGGTGCTCAATGCTATCTAGAGTAAGGGGAGCTATAAACCAAAGGCTTGATGTTTGCTGATTTGATGGTTACAGGTCAGAAGGTGAGTGCACTAGTGGACACAGATGCCTCACACTTGTTTATTTCATGGGTTTGAACCTAAAAGCTCATATTAAAGGTGTAGAAAAGAACTAGTACCATCAAGACGATGAACTCCAAGGAAGTTTCAGCCATTAGAGTAGCATAAGGAGTGGAGTTATAGCTTAGAGATTGGAAGGGTAAAGAAACCAATGAGGTAATACCCTTGGATGACTATGAGTTTGTGATTGGGTTGCATTTCCTTGTTCAAATTAATGCCCTCCTTGTGCCTTTTGCCAATTGTATTTGCATTATGGATGCACAGTGCCAATGCCTTGTACCATTGAGGGGAGGGTTTTAGATTGGGTCTAAAGTGGTGTTAGCATTCAATTTGCCAAGGCAGTGAACAGGGATGAAGACACCTTATTGGCAGCTCTGAAGTATGAGGAGCCAAGAGAAGAGGAGTCTAATACCCCCTTGGAGGTGCTAAAGGAGCTGGAGTCCTTTAGTGATGTGATGCCTGCAAAGTTGCTTAGCAAGCTACCATCTAAGAGGAAGGTGGACCATAAAATCAAGCTAGTGCCCAAGGCCAAGCCACCAGCTAGAGCCCCTTACCAAATGTCCCCACCAGAGTTTGAAGAGTTAAGGAAGCAGCTCAAGAAGTTGATTAATGCTAGCTTTATAAGGCCATCTAAGGTGCCATATGGTGCAATAGTTCTATTCCAGTGCAAGCATGATGGGTCATTGCAGTTGTGTATAGATTACCAGGCTTTGAATAAGTTGACCATCAAGAACAAGTATCCTATCCCACTCATTACGAAATTGTTCGACCAACTTGGGAGCACAAGGTGGTTCACTAAGCTGGATTTGAGGTCAGGCTACTATTAGGTTAGGATCATGGAGGGAGATAAGCCCAAGATAGCGTGTGTCACTTGGTATGGCTCGTATGAGTTCTTGGTCATGCCATTTGGACTTACCAATGCCCCAGCAACCTTCTGTACATTCATGAACAAGGTACTTCAGTCTTTCTTGATCAATTTGTTGTGATTTATCTAGATGACATTGTGATCTATAGCTAGATGTTAGGAGAGCATGTAGACCACTTGAGACAGGTGTTTAAGGTGTTGTAAGTGCACAAGCTGTATGTCAATAAGGAGAAGTGCTCATTTGCCTAGCAGGAGATCTTGTTCTTAGGCCACATAGTGGGAGGTGGTAGGATTCACATGGATGAAGGCAAGGTGCATGCCATCTTGGAATGGGAACCACCAACCAAGGTCACTGATCATTCCTTAGGCTGGTCAACTGCTACAGGCCCTTTATCAAAAGCCACTCAGCCACATGCCATTTATTAACTTGCTCAAGAAAGAAAGAGCATGGGAGTGGAGCATAGGGTGCCAAGAAGCCTTTGATCGGTTGAAGCATATTGTGACCAAGAAACCAGTCTTAGCCTTGCTAGACCATGCCAAGTCATATGAGGTGTATATAGATGCATTAGATTATGCAATAGGGGGTGTGTTGATGTAAGAAGGACATCTAGTTGCATTCGAGAGCTGAAAGCTCAATGAGACTGAGTGTAGATACACGGTCCAAGAGAAGGAGATGACTACAATGGTGCACTACTTGTGTACTTAACGCCATTACCTGTTGGGGTTGAGGTTCATGGTCAGAATGGATAATGTGGTGACCAACTACTTCCAGTCACAGAAGAAGCTATCCTTAAAGCAGGTAAGGTGGTAAGATTTTCTTGTGGAGTTTGATTTTATATGGAGTACAAGCCAGGACGGGTGAACTTAGTGGTTGACACCCTAATCAGAAAGGCAAACCTTGCTACCATTAGCCAACAAAAGAAGTCTTTGGTGCCGTGCATCAAGGAAGGCCTTGTGCATGATGCTACAGCCAAGGCTTTCATAGAGTACGCTTAGCAAAGTAAGACTAGGCGATTTTGGTTGTAGGATGGTTTATTGTACACTGAGGGCAGTAGGCTATTTGTGTCGTAGTATAAGACACTTTGTAGGGAAGTCATGCAAGAGTGCCATGATTCGAGGTTGGCTCGACACCCACAGGTAAGTTGTACCTTAGCTTTAATAGAGGACTGCTACTACTAGCCGTACATGAGGGAAGATGTGGAGGCCTATGTGAAGACTTATCTTGTGTGCCAATAGGACAAGGTGAAGCTCAAGAAACCAAGTGGTCTCTTGGAGCCATTGCCAGTGCAAAACGACCATGGGAGAGCATCACTCTGGACTTTATAGTCAGTCTACCTAAGGCAAAGGGGTTTGGAAGCATCGTGGTAGTGGTGGACAGGTTTTCCAAGTATGGGATTTTCATTCCAGTAACCAAAGAGTGCCATTGAGAAGTAGCCTAGTTGTTTCTGAAGAACATGGTGAAGTATTGGGGAGTGCCAAGGACCATTGTTAGTGATCAGGATAGGCATTTCACGGGTAGGTTCTGGACTAAGTTGTTCAAGTTTTTAGGGTCAGACTTGAACTTTTCCATTAGCATACATCCATAGACCGATGAGCAGACTGAGCATGTGAATGGGGTATTAGAGGTCTACCTCGGCACTATGTGAGTACCACACAAAGGAACTAGCCAAAGCTGTTAGATGTCACCCAATTTTCTTACAACTTGTAAAAGAGTGAGGTAACGAACTAGATTCCATTTGAGATCATAATAGGTTAGCAATCGCTAACACCCAGTTTGATTACTGTAAGTTATACAAGGCCAAATCCAGTAGCATACAAGTTTGCCAAGGCTTGGCAAGAGCAAGCTAACTTAGCTAGAGTCTATCTACACAAAGAGACAAAGAGGTCAAAGAAATGGGTAGACCAGAATAGGTGGGACATACAGTTCCAAGTAGGAGACTTGGTGTTGGTGAAGCTGCACCCCATTGTGCACCACAAGAGGCTACACAAAAGCCTAGTCCAGAGGTATAAGGGACCTTTTTGAGTAGTGAAGAGAGTAGGCAAGGTTGCCTGTAACTTAGATATGCCACCCAAGCTGAAAGTACACCCGATGTTCCAAGTTAGCATGCTCAAGCCATTCCGTGAAGATAAAAGAGATCCAGGATGGGCAGAGTCAAAGCATACGCCATTAGGAGCTAGGGTCTTATATGAGAAGGAGGTCCACAACATCATAGTTGACCAAAAAATAAGGTAGAAGAACTACCAACAAAGACAAGAGTTATTGGTGCACTGAAAAGGACTTCCAAATAGTGAGGCAAGTTGTGAACTAGCAGAAGACTTAGGCAATTTTGGGACCAGATGAAGCAGCACCATATAGAAGACATAATGAGGGCATTACGCAATCAAGTGAGGGAGAATGTCATGCCCTGGGTGGGTGTGCAAGGCACACAAGCTCAAGCACTTGAGGTTGAGGCTCGTGCACTAGGAGCATTGGTGAGGGTTTGCACACTAGCCCTTGGAGAGGAGTTCAAACCGCCTATATAGTATGCAGGTTAGCTCGCAAGGCTAAGGCTAGGCTCACAAGATGCCCACACCATATCCAAGAAGGCACAAGAGAGGAAGTGTCCAGCAAGATTTTTTAGAAGCACACAAGATCAGCAGGAGCCTTTTGGAAGATTTGGTTGACCTTAAAAATTGGAAAGCAAAATCATGTATTAATGTAATCTATGTGATCCTTGATTGATTGTAATTCCTTGATTCTAGGGATTTAGCCATAAGTGTAGCTGGGACCTCAATTATAAATAGAGGGTTGCCCCACCCTCCTTTGTACATTATCTTACACTTTAGTTTTAGTAAAATACAGAGTATATTCCAACAATTCTCTTGTTCTTTTGTTTTTCTCAAACTTGAGCATTCTGTCCTTCCTATTGTTCTATTGCCTGCACACTTGTGTTCTAGGCTAACTTAGGCTAGAAGGAGGTGATTCCAAGCCTAAGGTTGCATGAATTCTGAGTCTTAGGTTGGAGCCCATGACACACCTCCTGAGCCTAGGATACCCACACGTGGTGCATGACACAACATGTGTTGATGGTGCATGAAGCATATGTCGAGACCAAGGGCCAAGATGTATTAATGGTGGTTGAGGCATATGCATGGGTCATAGTTTGCAAGCTGGTCCAAGCCTATAGGTTCTTTCTAAGTCAAAGAGCAGTTCTAGTTCTAGTGGGATAGGGTCTGACAGCTAGGGGGACTAGGCATTGAGGCCTACTAGAGACCCAAGTTATGAGGAACTAGCCTAGAGTAGTGGTATGGGTAGTGATCAAGACTCTTGAGGCTCAGGCATGATGTTCATGTTTGGCAAAATTGAACCAGGCCTAGGTATGGGCACCAGTAAGCTCTTATACAAGTTTACAAGCAATAAAAATGGCATTGGCATGGTAGAAATATGAAGATGTGCCTGAACCCACATACTGTCTATCATGGTGTACGCATAGCCCAACATATGTTGATGGTGTCTAAGGGAACTACTTGCACAAAGGGCCAGCATATGTTGATGGTGGTCGAAACATATGCTGAGACCATGGGCCAATATGTCCCGATGGTGCTTGAGGCATGTACATGTGTCATGGGCCTAGGACTTAAACCAAATGCTCCATGTGGCCTTAGGCCGGACTCCCTCCTTGTATGCCTAAGTTAGCATGCAAACACTTTCAAGCAATGAGCACTTAAAAGAACATTGAAAGGCACTATAAAGCTAGAAAAGGCTAGAAAGCAAGAGATGCTTGGAAATGCTATAACTTGTATTCACTCAAGTGTTTTTGTATACCAAATGAGGGTGGGGAAGCCTTCTATTTATAGTTGAAGCCCCCATGAATCAATGGTTAGGATTGACTCAATCTAATGGCTATTACAGTATCCAAGATTACAAAGAGATTACATGAGATATACGTCAAAAGTTTGAATTGTGTAAGGAACTATATTATCATGGGAGTCTCCAGATCCTTCTAGAAAGTTCTACCTATTGGGTCTACTTGGGCCTGATGATAGTTAGGTCTACTATGGCATGGTGTGCCCACACCAAGGCCTAGTCCACTTGCACTGGGGCTTAGTCCATTTGAGGCCCATTTACAAGTGTTAACCTTGGTTTAGGGAGCTTGCATGAGCGGTTCTGATGCTTGCGTATGCATTCTGCTCTCGAAAGGTTCTTACCAAGATAGGAAGCGGTTCTAAGAAAACATGGACCAAGTCAAAATGTAAGGGAAACCAGGTCCAAAGGTGCAATGGAGGCCCTATGTGCAGGACCATGACTTAGAATGGGTGTGCAGGCATTGAAACAAGCTTAGGCAGCTCAGGCCAAAGGATCTAGTTTGGCAACTTTTAGACAAACCCAAGCACGAGTGTGAGAGTAAGCCTAGGTGCAGGCAAAACCAAAGTAGGTGTAGACATGTAAATTTAGAACTATTCATTGTAATCCCATTGTATGTCTTATACATATTATACTCTTTGTGAGCATTAGAATAGGAATAATGTCAACCATTGATTCAAGGGGGTTTTAGCTATAAATAGAAGGTGTGCCCACCCTTATTATACACACCATAACTTGAGTAATACAAGTTTACTCTTGCCTATCTTTGTTGTTCTCTTTAGCTTTCCATTAAACACCTTATACGGAGGCTTGTCTAGCAGTAGCTTAGGTGGTTGGCCCTAAAGTCTTGAGTGTCTGTGCACCAATTCAGTTGAAGGCTAATGTGGGAAGTTGGATGAGTCCATTCCTAGGTCCTGGAGCCTTAAGAGTCAAAGCTTAAGTCTTAACTAGTGACACATGTATCATGGTTTATAAGCTGGCCTTGGCCTAAGGGTTCTCTCCGAGTCGATGAGCAGTTCCAATTCCAGTGAGATAGGTTCAATAGCTAGGGAGCTAGGCCTTGAGGCCTACTAGAGGCCTAGGTCATGAGGAACTAGCCTTTTTTAGTGGTATGGGTACTGATCAAGACTTTAGAGGCTTAGGCATAGTGTTCAAGTTCAGTAGAATTCAGCCAAACCTAGGTGTAGATGCTGGTGAATGATGCATGGGCACACAATCAGACCCAGCTATGGGCACTGATGACCGAGGTATGGGTGCATAGTCAGACATAGTATGGGCACACTTGAACATAGTCCTAGGAGGATCAAATTTATGGGCTTCTAAAAGGCCTAATACTGCAGCATAATTTTTGATAAGCTAGAATTATGTTAAGCACTTGACTTTTGTAGGCTAACTTAGGCAAACCAAGTCAATTCCCTATCCAAGGTTGCATGAAGTTTGGCTTAAGATTGGAGCATGTAACGCATGCATCGAGCATCATTTGGTGCTGATGGTGATCGAGGGGTACGCAAGTGTTATGGGTGGGAGGTTCACGATACACAAGCCGCACCAAGTGCCAGCATCTACTAAGAGGAGTTCGAGGCAACAACCTATACCAAGAGCTCACTTGCACTATCGATGGTTGAGGCAAGTGCCTATACCAAGTGCCAGCATTTGCAATGGTGTTCGAGGCAACATCTTACACTAAGGGCCAACATCTATTAATGGTGTCGGGGTAACAATAGGCCAGCATCAGTAGATGGTATTGGATGCGATTGCCTACTTCCAACCAAAGGCCACATACTATTGATGCTGTTCCAGCAACAACCTACACTAGAGGCTGGCGTGCACTGATAGAGTTCAAGGCAAGTGCCAACACCAAGGGCAAGGCTATCATTATAACAACTGCCAAAGGTATTCAATTGTAGTTTACTTGGTGGCTATAACAAATTCCTGACCAAATCTATTGCAATGGAGAACCCCATTCATCCCCAACCCTAGAAGGGTGCGGTGTAAAAAAATAAAATGAAAGGACTTCGATGGGTGTGGTGGGGGGAGGGAAAAATTGAAGCAATAAAGGGTTGAATCTCAATGGATGTGGTAGCAAGGCTACTCTACCACATACAATATCCTATCACATATTTAAGTCATCTATAAAAGATTCTACTTGCCACTCGATGGGAACTGAGCTCCAAGGAGGCTTGTGTGGCTTATTCGCCATGGGGGCTACACCTAGGACACATGCCCTTGGGGGCATTGGCCCCTACTGTGGGTCAACATTTGGGTGATAGGCACATGCATCACTTCTAGCCTAGATTTTGACTTGAAGGCATTTGGTTATAATCCAGCACATGGTAGCTTTGTACCTTTAGCTTTTCAACCAAATGTGATGACCTATTGTGCAAATAAACAATTGTTTTCATACTAGGTTGAATTACTATTGCGACACTATAATTAGTAAGGTAAATCTAACCTATCTCATGATAGTCTAAACCTAGTTCACGTTCCCAATGGCTGGTGAACAATCCAACACTTGGTGAATTTTGCTTCATAATGATCAAAAAAGTTAACATTGAAAGATAAAGAAGCAAAGTCACTATGAATGCTTGGCTGCCACAAGCCAATTATCCATGTGGTTTCTAACACCTCTAGCTTCAAATTCTGACCGTGGTAGAAGATCGATAGGCCATTCCTTATCATAGTTTGTATTTGTACTAAAATCAAAAGCCAAATGAGCTTTTACCCTTTTGTTTCTACACTGAGATTTCTGATCTCATTGAGCTCATCTTAGGACACTAGTGGCATTATCCTTTTAACATATGTACCAACCCCAACCCAAACTCTCTACTTGATAAATGTTTTTCAACCTAGATTCACTG
>NW_019168501.1:0-90112 GCF_002303985.1 Durio zibethinus
TACTTATTATAAAATATGATTTATTATTAATCAAGTTATATTTATAATTATAGATTTAATATAATTAAATAACTATTAATAATTATAATAAATATAATTATAACTTAATTATAATATTAGTAAACAATTATAGTATATAATAATATACTTAATTACAATTAATCAAAATAAATAATTTCTAATATTAATATTTATAATGATTTATAAATTATTTATAACTATTTATAAGTTATTTAAAATATTATAATAGTATTAATTTATATATTATATAATATTATTGTAATTAATACAATTATAATAAAACTAATACTTCTATAATTATAACTAATTATTTATACTATGAATAATTATTAACCAAATTTATATTAATAAAATTTATATTTAGAATAATTATAATTAATATTATCATCTATTACAATATTAACTTGTATGAACTTATTAATATCTGATAATGTTATCAAATAACAAAAAATAAATTTATTTAATTTATAATCAAACTATTTAACATTAAATTTTTGTCTTAATTATTTATCAATAAATTTAATTTTTGAATTATCAAATAAATATAATTTAATATTTAAAGAAATTATTATATAAGCAATAAATTTAATATTACATAATTATATAAATTTATTGAATTATGAAAAATTAATATTGTTTTAATAATTATTTAAATTAATATATTATATTATTCTATTCTGATTTAATATTATTGAATTATTGAATTAATTATTATTAAATAATTATTGATTTAAAATTAAATCAAACAAATATATAAATATTATTAAATTTATATAAATTTAAATCAATTTATATAATTCTATTTATATAAATTTAATTTAAAATTTAATAATATTAATATTAATAATAACAAATAGTTATACAAACTTCTAAATAATTAATTTGAATTATTTAATATTATAATTTATTGCTTATAACTAATAATAAATTTAATTAATAAATTATAATATTGAATAATAATAATAATATCATTATTAATAATAAAAATGATTATTAAATTTTGAAAATTTATTAGTATATTATAATCATACTAAATTGATATTATCTATCAATTTTATGAACAAAAACATTTATTTAAAACATAATTCAAATATTAACTTATATAATCTTATATAATTATTGATTAGTTGATAATTTAACTTATTGTATTAGTTTAATAATCTCTATTAACTTATTTAATATTTTAAATATTAAAATAATTTTTAATAATAATTAATTTAAATGGGTTATACATTTAATAATAATCATTAATATATTCTAATACATATATATCCTAATTAACAATTAATTATTAATTATAAATATTTAACATAATTACTATTTTATATTATAGTATAAATATTAATTATTTAAATATGTTAATAATTAATTAAAATTATTATCAAATAGTATATAATTAATTACATTTACTAATTAATAAATGTTAATTAAAATATTTACAATTGTTTCTAATAATATTAATTATTATATAAGCTAATACAATATATAATATATTGTTTAATATTACTAATATTTAATATTAGTTTTATAATACTTTATAAATATTAATTCATTGACGATTTTTATAGTTAATTATTTTGACTATTTATTTATTAAAATTAATATTTTAACTTGATCTATTGAATAATATATATTATTTATAATAAATATAATATTTAATTAACAATTACAAAATAATATAATATATATTAATATTAAATTATATTATTATTATTTAATTAAATTTTATTAATATATGTTATTTAAATATTTTAAAATTAATTAATGATTGATCTCTACCATTTAATTATTTTTAATATTAATAATTATTATAAATATTTAAAAATTAATATTATTATTAATTAGTATAATAATATTTGAATACATTTACTTATTAATTAATATATAAATGTTGGTTTAATAAAGAATACAAGATCCTTTCTATTGCTTATAACAATAAAATTAATATAATATGTTATTAAACTAATACAATTAATCAATTATTACATTATAATAATTAATTATATAATATAGATTAAATTTGTTTAATTCATAGCTTATATTATACTATCAATTAGTACATTAATATTTAATAATATTAGTTATTAATAATAATAATATTAATAATAATTTAAATTAATAATAATAACCATGATAACAAATTATATTTATTATCAATAAAAATAAAATAGATTATTTCAATTAGTGTTAATAAATTAGTGTATTTGAATAGTAAATTACAAGCATATATTAAATTAATTATTTATTAATTAATAAAATAGTTTTTATTATATAATACAATAACTTATATAGTAATTTATTACAAAAATATTATGAAATAAATATCTATAGTGTTTGAACAATTATCTATTTTAATATTAATTATACTAAAATATTTTATATTATAACTATTATTTAATTAATAAAATAGATATTATAATATGAATATATGTTAGCTTTTGGATTAAAATAATACTACTGTTTGCTAATAAAATTATATTTATTTATAATTATTATAAATGATAAGTAATAAATTGATAATAATAAAATTTCTTATAAACCATAAATTTGAATTAATAAATTATTAACTGATTAATTAATATATTAAATTAATTTAACTATTTGTGCTGAATTACAAATTATAACTATTAATTTACCAATTAATTATATTAGGTATATTAATAGATAACTTGCATTGGTTTATTAATAATATTATTAAATTATATATTTAAAATTTATTATAAATTTAATATTTAAATTATAGAATATAATTTCTTACTATAATTAAATATTATATATTACATTAGATAACAATTGTCATATAATTGTTATATAATTATATTATATTTATTGTAACTTAAATTTTGATATAAGTTATAATATATATAGTTAATAATTATGTATTGGATTATTTTAAATATCTTTAATAATTATCTATTTTGTTATATTAATAATTAAATTACTTACATATTATTGGATTAGAACTAATGGCCTTTTGTTACAAATTAAAACTAATTAATTAAGTAATTAATATATTAAATATAGTATTATAGAATTAAAACAATTATAGTAATAATATATATTATTTTAATTATAATTAAAATATATTATATTTAACTATAATATAATATACATGTCAAATATGTATTATATTTTTAGTTATAAAAAAATATGTTTATAAGAACAATATTAATCATAGTCATTTATTTATATAACAATTATATTAATAAATATTATTAATTATTTATATTATAATATATAATATTATAATATTTACTATATTAATTATTTATATATTGTTAATAAAGTTTTATTTGTTTAAAATTTATAACTAATCATATTTATTATAATTTAATATCTTGTCTAATAGTAGACAAAATATAATAATTATATAATATTTATATTTAAAAAATATAATATCACTTTTAAGAATTAATTTATTACAAAAATTATATAGTTATTTTATTTATTAATATATAGCAATTATAATTAAATATTACGATTATAATATGACCATTCGAATGATTTAATAATTAGTAATTATATTAAAATATAGTCATTTGGTACTATATTATGTTAATACTAATAAGCTCGTATACTATTATCTTAATTATTATAGTTTATAACTATTTTATAATCTAATTGTCTATTAATAATTAATAATTACTTAAATAATTTTGTTAATAAATTATAGTAAATAATAATTAATTTATTATATTTAATTATAATTAATTATGATTTATATAATATTTAAGACTATCATGATTTAGTAATCAAATATAATATAAAAATATATATAGGAATTATTAGTAATAAATAATTAATATATAATTATTAAGCTATAAATTATATACTATTTATAATTTTTATTATAAATTAATAATACTAGTTTATAAGTAAGTAATATTTAATTATTACTTATGTGAATATTAGTAATATTAATTATTATCTATTTATATTATTTTAATATATTAAAAATCAATCAAATATTAATTATATTATTAATATTATTAATTTATATATAATATTATATATTATTAATAATTGTTATTTATATAATAAAATATATGACATTAATAGTTATATCAGATTATTAATTTGATTATACTATTAAATTAGATTATATTAATAAATGGTTATTATATATTATTAACTAATAATTAATATTAGCTTAATATTATAAGTATTTGAATATAATTTTACAATAAAAGTAATGACCTTAACTATTAATATATACTTAAATAATTATTATAGTATTATAGCTATTATAATAATAAAAATTTTAAATAGTGATAATAAATATTACTAATATCTTATAATAATATAAATTAAATATAATTATTATAAATAATTTTATAAATACTTAATATTATAAAATTAATGATAAATTAATAAGTGACTTGTTATATTAGCTAGTATTCAATTTTAATAATAGTAATTAATTAATTACTATATTCATTATAATTATTTATACTTCAATAAATAAACTATAAAGTTAATTACTATTTGAATTAATTAATTAATTCAAACTATTTGTACTTTTATTATAATATATAATTTAACTATTAATAATATTAATATTAATAACTATTTCAAATAATAGTATAATAATTTTAATTAATTATTATTGATAATAATAATATCAATTATTATATTAACTAATTATATTTGATTAATATATTAATGGTTAATATTGTTATAATTAATAAATTTAATTTAATTATTAAATATTTCATTGTTATTGAGGAATAAATAATTTATTAATGTTTAATAAATGTTATAATTATATTTGATTAATATATTAATTTTATTTATAATATGTTAAAAATAAATAATTATACTATATTAAATATTTTATTATCTTATATATTATTAAGATTATATGCTTATATAATTTTTATTTAAATAACTAACAATAATAAATGATAAACTATAATAATATTTTTTAAATGTTCATTTAAACTATTAATTAGTAAATATTAATACTTTAATTAATATTTAAATGTAATTATTTAAATGATAGTTGCAAATATTAAAATATAGATATTAATTTAAGTAACAAGTTCAAATCGTTATAACTATTTGAACAATTATTTATTTCAAATTGTTATGACTTTTTGTTTTGTTATAAAATAATTATTTTTGTTCATACTAGCTTATTCAAAATAAAATAATATTAACTTATTAATATTTCGACAATGTATAAGTAAAAGATTTTAAAAATAAAAATGTTTACTGAACAAGTTTAAATAGTCATGACTATTTGAATAGTAATCTATTTCAAATCATCGTGAGCTTTTGTTTTATAATAAAATAATTACTTCAGTTCATATAAGCCTATTTGAGATAAAACAATTGTCTTAAATAATTTTATTATCTTTAATTCAAAATCAATTAAGTCATGAGTATAATTAATTATGATTTATTAATTTAATAATAATTAATAATATAAAATTATTATTCAAATACTTATTAGTTAAATATTATAATTTAATTATAAACTAATATCAATTATTTTCAATATAAATTCTAATATTATTTACTTATAAATTTATAAATTTAAGTTAACTTAATTATTATTAATCCAATACTTAATTGACTATAGTAATAATATTATTAATTATCTCCAATAATTGTTAGTATTGGATTAATAATATAATTTGTTTCAATAATAAATTACTAAACATTATTTATTTTGAATATAAACAATTTAAAATCAGTTCAATTAGTTAAATTAATAATTAAAAATATTAATTATATAGTTAATTATAATTATATAATATTAATTATAATGATAATTATACTAAATATTATAACAAATCTATTATATTAATTAATAATATTTATAATATTATATAACAGGTCACTTATTTACAATTTATTATTATAAACTATTGTTTTATGGCATTGATAATTGTTTTAATTAAACTTATAATAATGTTATATTAATTTTATTATTTAACCAACTTAATTGATTTTGTAGAAATTTTTATAATCTATCATTATATTAAATCTTGGGTCCTAACAATAATATATTCTGATACTACTAATGTATTTTATGTATAACAAATTAATAATAGATAACAATTTGAAGTAATTTTAATTAATAATATAAATTTTATTAATTTATTTATTATAATAAATTATATAATCATTTCAATAGTTAGGAATATTTTATTAATTAAGTAATGATTAATAATTTTTAAGTATATTATGTATAACTAAGATATAGTAATATTATATTATTATTAATTATAATAATTAATTTATATTAATTTTATTATTAATATAATAATTATTAATTTATTATAATATAATTATATTATTAAAATAATATAACTATAAGTTTATTATAATAATAAAAATTAATTATTAAATATAGTAATAAAATCTAGCTAATAAAATATTCTTCTAAATACATATTATAATTTAATTATAATAATTTAATTATGTTATTATATAATAAATTTATATAATAATTTAATAATTATGATTATTGTTTGCTGAATCAGTTTAAATAGTTAAGACTATTAGAACAATTATCTATTTCAAATTATTTTGACCTTTTATTTAGTCAAAAAATAATTGCTTCAACTCATACATGCTTATTCAAAATAAAATAATACTAATTTATTAACATTTAGAAAATTATTAAGTAAGAAATTAGAAAAAAATCTATTTACCGAACAAGTTCAAATATTTTTGACTATTTAAACAATTATCTATTTAAAATCATTATGACCTTATATTTTATCATAAAATAATTGTTTCAGTTCATAAAAGCTTATCTTAAATAAAATAATATTACTTTATTAATATTATAAAAATTGATAAGTTAGAGATTTAAAACATAAATCAGTTTATCGAATCAGCTCAAATAATTTTGGCCATTTAAACAATTATCTATTTCAAATCATTATGAATTTTTGTTTTGTCATAAAACAATTGTTTAAATTATTTTATTTAAATAATAAGTAATTTAAATAATATTATTAATTAACAATATAATTAAATTATAATATTAAATTAAAATTATTTTAATTTAATTAATAAATTATTTATTAATTAATAAATATTATTATTTATTAATACTAATTTTATGACAATTTTAAATATAATTAAATTATAGTATAAATTTGTAACAAATTTATAAAAATTATGACAATTTTTTATTACTATTTATTAATATCAATAAATAGTCATAAAAATTATTGTTAATATTAATATATATTCATATTAATTTAATGTTATAATAATTAATTAATTATTAAGTAATTATATTATAATTTAGATGAATTATTTTAGCTATATTATATTAATTAGATTAATTTATTATAATTTAAAAAATTTATAATTTTTATATACAAATAATTATATGTTTGAACAATTATCTATTTTAAATCATTATGTCCCTTTGTCATAAAACAAATGTTTTTGTTCATATAAGTTTGTTTGAAATAAAATAATACTAATATATTGATATTTCAAAAATTCATAAGAGATTTAAAAAATAAATCTGTTCATCAAACTAGTTAAATAGTTATAATTACTTGAGGCAATTATTTATTTCAAATCGTTACAAACTTTTTAGTAATTATTAAATATTAATAATTATTAACAAATAATTTATATAAAAAAATAATTAATATAACTATAACAATATATATGTTAATTATAATTATAAATTAAAAGATTATGTTTAATTATATCTATTATATTTATCAAATATAATTAATTAATTGATTTTATAATTTCATAAAATCAAATAATCATAATTAATTTGAACTAGTTATATAATTTAACTATTTTATTAATTACTAATAAATATAAGTTATTTATATTTATTAGATATAACTTATTCTAAAATAGATTCAAAAAATAATATATATTATAACAAAATCCTCACTCGCACAAATTATAAAATTATAAAACTTATTATAATTAATTATAGTAATAAAATTAGTTATTTAAAATATTAATTATTAATTTATAATTGTTATAAGCAAGAGTAATTCAAATATTATTATTAATTATATTAATAATTAATTAATATTAATTATTATAAATATAATATTATAATGTTAGTTACCATATAAGTAATTAATATAATTTCAAATTGTTATAAATAAAATATATAATATAATTCTATTTGAAATAGTTATAATTTCAAATATTTCAATAATTATTAAATTATTATAATAAATAATAATATAGTAAATAATTATTATTAATGATAAATATATTTATTAAAATATCATACTAATTAAATATTTATATAATAATAATATAAAATAAAAAGTTATTTTATATTATTATTTAATATATTTAATAAATTAAGCTATTAGATATATTCTGTTACTATTATATTTATATAATTAAATTATTAAATATTCAAATGTTAATTAAAAAATTGTTTCTACTTAATGGCCATAATCATTAGTATTTTACAAATACTAGCAAACTTATATTATATGACCTGGAAATGACTATTTGCTTATTATAATTATATTAATAAGTAAGTATTAGTTTAACTAAGTTAATAATAAATATAAAATATAACAATAAAATTATAATTTATATTAAATTATTTTAGACTATTATAATTAAAATAAACTATATTATTAATAATTAAAATAAAATTATAACTTACCATAATTTTAATATTATAATAATACTATATCTTATTATTTAAATACTTTTCTTATGGATAATAATTCAATTATACATTATTTAATAATATAATAGATTAATTTAAATAAATTAAATTATTTATAACATATTCTATTATTATAAAAGTTATTAATTATTTTATACATTAAGATTCAAATTTTTAATCATATTTAACTAATATATATATTAAATTGCATATAATTATTAATTCAAATATTTATATTTAATTAATTAATATAAAAATAATTTTTACTAATACCTTATTATAATTAGATTATTATATATATTAGATTATAATTTATATTATAAATCTTTTATATATATAATATTATATATATTAAATAATATTTTATTAAATATTTATATATTATTATTAAAAATAATAATAAACTAACTAATAATTGATTAAATGTACATTTAAATTATATAACCCTTTAATATTACTATATTCTATTAACAATTGATAAATTATTATTAGTATAGTAATAATTAATAAATAAATAGTATAAATTATAAAATTAAATATAATAAATTATAATTAATTGATTAGTTAATATTACAAAAATAAATTTGTTTACCAAACAAAAAAGATTGACTAATTACTTATATGATAACAATATAATAATTATCCAAATAATATTTAATTAAATTTTAATATTATTAATTATTTGGATAAATTAAAGGTATTATCTTAATTAAAATATAATTAATACTTATAAAAATTAATGATTCTTTAATAATATTATTATTATTATCAATAATACTTATTTTAATTTAATCATTTAATTACTAATTTTTTATCTATTTTTAGAATACTAAATAATTATTTAATTATTAAATCTCTTATTATAAGTTTAAATTATTAAGCTAAAAATAATTAATAATTAAATAAATTATTATTTAATTTAAATAATCATGAACAATAATTATATTAAAAATTAATAATATTTAAATGTATTATTAATAAAATATCTATCTTAATATTATATTTTGTTATAAAATAAAATAAAATTCCAATAGTAAAATGAGATACATTTTGATTGGAATGGATTGACAAGGGGAAATTATTCAAGTGTTTTCCAATTATGAGATGGAAATAGATTTTTCTTTGTATACATTAAATATCTTTTTATTTACATATTTTGAGCTTAATTGTTCAAATTAGTTTAAATATTTATATATATATTATATTATATAATTAATATATAAATCATTAAATAAATAATGTCATAGAGCTTTTTTGAATAAAATAATATAAAATAAATAGTCTTCTATATTAATTAATTTATTAATAATTATTAAGTATTATAGTTTAATAATACTTAAGTATAATTATTCATTTATATATTTGTTATTTAAAATTATTTATTAATAATATTATATAATTAATTTATATTATATAATGTTTTAATAATAGTTTATAAATATAATATACTAGTTAAATTATGAATGTGTCAGGTGAATTTAGATTTTAGTATTATAGTAATATAACAAAATTTCTTAATTTATAATTATAATTAACATATATATTGTTATAGTTAAATTAATTTTTTTATATAAATTATTTATTAATAATTATTAATATTTAATAATTACTAAAAAGTCGTAACGATTTGAAATAAATAATTGCTCAAGTAATTATAACTATTTAACTAGTTTGATGAACAGATTTATTTTTTAAATCTCTTATTAATTTTTGAAATATCAATATATTAGTATTATTTTATTTCAAACAAACTTATATGAACAAAAACATTTGTTTTATGACAAAGGGACATAATGATTTAAAATAGATAATTGTTCAAACATATAATTATTTGTATATAAAAATTATAAATTTTTAAATTTATAATAAATTAATCTAATTAATATAATATAGCTAAAATAATTCATATAATTATAATATAATTACTTAATAATTAATTAATTATTATAACATTAAATTAATATGAATATATTATTAATATTAACAATAATTTTTATGACTATTTATTGATATTAATAAATAGTAATAAAAAATTGTCATAATTTTTATAAATTTGTTACAAATTTATACTATAATTTAATTATATTTAAAATTGTCATAATAAATTACTATTAATAAATAATAATATTTATTAATTAATAAATAATTTATTAATTTAAATTAAAATAATTTTAATTTTAATATTATAATTTAATTATATTGTTTAATTAATAATATTATTTAAATTACTTATTATTTAAATAAAATAATTTAAACAATTGTTTTATGACAAAACAGAAATTCATAATGATTTGAAATAGATAATTGTTTAAATGGCCAAAATTATTTGAGCTGATTCGATAAACTGATTTATGTTTTAAATCTCTAACTTATCAATTTTTATAATATTAATAAAGTAATATTATTTTATTTAAGATAAGCTTTTATGAACTGAAACAATTATTTTATGATAAAATATAAGATCATAATGATTTTAAATAGATAATTGTTTAAATAGTCAAAAATATTTGAACTTGTTCGGTAAATAGATTTTTTTCTAATTTCTTACTTAATAATTTTCTAAATTAGTTAACAAATTAATTCAATTATTATTTTTTACAATAATTATTCAATATATATTAATTATTTATTAATAAGAATTTTTATAAACAATTTAAATATTATTTAAGTATTAATAATACTAAATATTACAAATTTAGGAAATTTATAATAATTTAATTATTTTAAAATATTAATTATTTTGTTATTATATAATATGAATATATGTTATATTAGTAAATATTTAACTATTTACTTATTAATATTTGTATTAATATACATATTATTTTTAAATAACTAATAATTAATAATTACTATTAATTATAAATATATTGTTCAATTTAATATATTGATATATTATTTAATAATAATATGTCAATATTAGTATAAATATTTATACTAATTAATAGAATAAATATTTAGTTTATTACTAGTAATTAATTAATTACTATATTTATAATCTTAATAATAACTATTAACAAATAAATAATCAAATTTTTTTATTAAATTAGAACAATTATTTGATTTATATCAACTATTATTAAATAAATAATAATATTAATTAGTTAATATATAAGATTACTTTAATTAAAAAATTAAAAAAGAATAACTATTTTTATCAATTATGAAATAAATTTTATAATTTATTATTTGTAATTGTAATATATATATTAATTAATTAGTAATTTTGATTAATATTAACAATTGCAATAATTTAATATTAAATATTTTATTATAAATATAAATCATTAAATAGATTATATAATTACTTAATAAATAAATATTTATTTAAAGTTATATATAATTTATAAATATATTAAATTATGTATTGAATAAAAATAATAGTTATCAAATAGTCATACATAATAATTTATATAATTTAGATATAATTAATTAATAATATATAATTATTATAATATTAATTATTTAAATTTATACTATATAAAATTATTATTATAATATTTTAAATTATAATTATAAACCTTTTGTTACAAAATAAATCTTTTTTAGAATAAGTAATAAGTTTACAATTATTGATTTTTATTAATTAATAGATATCTAAAAAGATTTATTTTAAATAGTTTATTAATTTATATAATTATATTAATAAATTAATTTGAACAATTATCTAATATAGCTATATTAACTTATAAAAATTATATTAATAATATATTAATTATTTATATTAATATTTATTAACTTATTACAGAGTTATATAATATTTGCAAAATATTAATAAAGTAGTATTATTTTATTTTGAATAAATTTGTATGAATAAAAATAATTGTTTTATTATTAAATAATAATAAAATATTAATATTATAATTATAATATTATATAATCGATTAGTACTATTATTTGAATAGTTTACTAAAATTAATTTAATATTAAATAATTGTTATAAATAATTACTTATTTGATTTCTAATTAGTATGCATTTGTTACGATTTGAAAAGGTCTTAACTAGACTTCAAATATAATGATAATTTATAATTTAAATATTAATATATTATATTATTTATAATAGTTATTCATAATTATAGTATATTAATTATTAATAACTATTTTTAATATTTAGTAAATAGTATAATTATAAATTTTTAATTAAGTTTAAAAATATATAAAAAAATACGATTATATGTTAACTGTTATTTAATTAATCAAATAGTAAAATAATATTATATTATTATTTTATAAGGTATGAAACTAATAATATAAAATCTAGTTATTATTATAATTTATATTTAATTAATAATTAAATTATTATAAATATAAATTATTAATAATATTTTATTTTTATTTTTTCGACAATGTATAGATTGTGTTTATTAATTTAAATTTAAAAAAGTATTTGAATTTTAAAATTAATATAAAATGTTGTTGTAATGGTTTTGTGTTTGCCCGACGAATTTGGAAACAAAATTAAAATATGAAAAAATAACAGAGTCGCGACCAATCTTTTTTGGCTAGGTGCGATTGGCCACCTATTAAAGTATATCCTTTTAATAAAATCTTAAAATTAATTAAGACATTTATATAGTAATAGTAACTTATTTATAATTTATAAATAATCTAATTGTAATCCTTTACTAGTCAATAGTTTATAATATATTTTGCAATTAGTATCTAACTAAAAATAAATTAATTAATAACAATAATAATAAACAAAATTATTAAATTTCTACTTATCAAAATATTAATTTGATAAAAAGTAATTATCAAATAACTTTGATAATTTATCAAATAATAACATTTTTTAAATCTCTTTCAAATTATTAATTTAAAATAAATTAATATTTATATAGTATTATATAGTAATTTTTATTTTTGATTATATAAATATTAATAAAGTTATATATAGTATAACTTATAAGATAATTATATTATTAAAATAATTTGTTTATATAATATTAGATAGTCATAATATTAAGATTATTATAACTTATTTAATTACTAATAATTAAATAATTATATTAATTTATTTCTAATCAAATTAATACAAATATGTTTATTATAACATTTTATGACTAAACAAAAGGTAAAATTATTTAATACTTATAGTTATACTTATAATATTATAATATTAATAATAGTTAAATTATAATATTTTAATTAAACATAATATTAATTATGTTATAATTGATATCAATTATTAATCAAGTTATATGTTATAATCTTAATTAAACCATGTTATAGTCGTAATATATCAATTTATTTAAAATTGATATTAGTTTGTCAATTAATTCAAAATTAATAAGGAAAATTATAATAATTAATATAATTTACAATAATGATAATATTTAATAATTCATATTAAATTAATTAATATTTAAAATTAATATAAATAATAATTATGATCATTGATATTATTAATATTCAAGTAATTATAATAATTATTACTAATAATTATAATTGTTTATTATTATAATTCTTATTATTGAAATAAATATCTAATTAACTAAATATAGTTAAAAATTATTTAATTATATAGTATATTTTATTATAATATTACTTATTAAGTATAATTAGATATTCAAATAATATATTTATAAACAAATTACGATATGTTTGAATAACTATGATTGAAACAATTATATTTATTTAATATAACTATAATATTGAAATTCAATTAAACTATATTATAATTATAATTTTAAATAACTATAATATAATAAATATTATATAATTATTATTTCAATAATATAAATTATAAGCAATAATTATTAAATAGTACTTATTACAATAATCATAAAAGATTATCCACACTTACAATTAAATTATAAATATTATTTATTATTTAATAATAATAAATTACTTATTTATTTTATCAATAATATTATTATTGATACTTATAATTAATATTGTATTTAATAATTATTATAACTTAATTAGGTTATAATTATTAATATATTTAATTATAAATAATTAATTATTATATCTGATAATTTTATTAATAACTATTAAAAAATTATTAAAATAAAAGTGTTCTAATTTATTTTTCTCAATAAAATTTAGATATAGATAATTAGTATCTATTATATAATTATAAATAGTTATAATTAATTGTTTAATAAATTTGTTATAAATTATACTATTTATAATTTAATTATTATATTTAAATTAAAATCAATATTCATAAATTTAATATAATTAATAATATTAATATTATTATTATTAGGTATTATATATAAAATAATATTGATATTAATAACAATTGTAATAAATATATAATGTTACATATCTAATTGTAAATTGTTTATAAAAATAATATTTAAATTATTTATAAAATTATTAAAATTTTTTAAAAATTATATATATAATTCTATTAACTAATATTTTTAATTAAATTTGTTTAATATCTAAAATATTAATTAAATTAATTTAATTTTAAGAATAAATTATTAAAACATTTATTAATTATAATTATAATTAAATATTATCATATTATAATAATTAATAATTGATTATTAAAATATTTAAATTATTAATATTTATTTGATTAATATTGTTTAGTACGAGGAAACTAATTGATAATTATAAAACATAATTGCCAATAAAATTTAAACATAATATTCTTTGTTATATTAATTTATAACATTTATAATAAATCATACAATATTATTTTAAATATTTAATATAAAATATTAATTATCCTTGTTTAATAATGATATGAATATATTGAATATATTAACTAATTTATTTATTATAAATAGTTAAATAATTTTAATTAATATATTAAATTATTATATTAATTAATTAATATATATCAATATATAAATATTATTTTAATAATATTATAATAATATACTAATATTATTAATATTAAAATCATTATGATGTTTTATCGTAAAAATAATTGTTAATCAGTTCATAACAAGCTTATCCAAAATAAAATTAACTTCTAATATTATCTTACCTATTTGATCTCAATTAGTAATATTTATGATAAATTAATTACTAATAAATAATTATAACAATTAAAGATAACCTTAATTAAAAACATGTTTGATATATTGTTATACAATATTAATAAGTAAGAGATCATTAATTCATATTAATTTTATAAACTTTAAATATTAATAGTGATCAAAATAAAAAAATAATGTTAATATTAATGATTGATTAATAATTTAAAATATATCAATATTTAATTAATTATTAATAAAATTGGAGGATTTTATCTATTAATTTATAATTAATAATTAACTTAATATAATTAGTCAATAATTCATAATTATAATCTAATTATAGTAAAAAGTTATTTTATAATCATATTATAAGTGTCTAGCTATAACATTAAATTTATAATTAATTTATAATATATAATTAAATAATTAAATAATTAATAATAATAACTATATAAAATATTTTATAATTAGGTTTAATCAATAGTAATTAATAGTAATTTACATAGTTAAATTTTGATTGTATTTATTAATTATAATTATAATTATTAGTTAATATTAATTAAATTATAATCCAATTAAATATTATGATTATATTATAATTCATTTTAAGAATAATATTATTTATAATTATTATTAATATATAATATTAATATAAATGTTATTAATATAACTTAAATTAATAAATTATATAATAATTATTATTATATTAAAATAATTAATAATTGTATATAATATTAGTAAAAAATTATATACTATTATTTATTTAAATGATTAATAATTGAAATATTAATAAAGTAATATTATTTTATTTTGGATAAGCTTTTATGAACTAAAATAATTGTTTTATGATAAAACAAATAAACTATTTTAATTATAATAAAATAATTTTATTAAAAATATTGTAAATCATATTAAAAAGGAATAATAGATATTTAATTATCTATATGAATCCAATAGATTCATTACTTTTATATATTTGATTATATATATTATTGGAAGATTCATTATAATAAGTAAATTAAGTTAACATAACTTATATAATTAATATAATTATTATTAATTTATAATCAAGTTATAATACAAGTTAATAATAATATATAAAATTAAAACAATTATTTATCAATTAAATTAATAATTGAACTCAGACTTAAATCTCTTACTAAGTTAACAATTATTTAAAAATTTGAATAATTATGTCAAATACATTAATTATGGGGAACAGCCATAATTAATAATTATGAATTTATTAACAAGGCATTTTTTTTTTAAATTGAAATAAGCGTAAAGTTTATTTCAAATGTTAATAAATTAGTATTATTTTATTTCAAACAAACTTATATAAAAAAACAATTTAGTTTTTAAATTAATATATAATAAATATTTATTATTATGAATAATATTAAATTTAGTTTAATTTATATATTAAAGATTATATATATAGTTTTATTATATTATAGTTTGATTTAATATTATATAACTTTTAATTTTTATTTAATTATTACTAATTATTATTGATAATAATTTATAATATATTAATACTACCTAATTAATTATAATAATTAGTTACAATAATTATTAAATTATTTATAAATTATTAATTTTTGACAATTAATATATAATTAATATTTTTTAAATATTATAAAATTTAATTACTTAATATTTATAATTTTAATATTAAATGTATTAATATAATTTAATAATTAATTTATACTATATAATTTATTAATTATAAATGTATTAATTTTTATCTATAAATTAATAATATAAACAGATTTATTTTTAAAATAATCTTAATTTATATATATAATTAATATATATTAATCGAAACAATTGTTTTATAATAAACTATTAGTTAAGACAATATTTTATCTAATTATTATATATAAATTTACTAATTAATCAATCATTTAGTGAACAAAACTAACCATCTTATTTACTATAATATATATATATATATATATCTTATATAATTATATATTATATATAAATAAATTATTATTATATTTATGAAATAATTATATTATATTATTAATTATAAATAATTTTTTATAAAATATAATGTTAATAAATTTGATATAAATCGAACTATATTTAATTATATATACTATACAAGTTATTATTATAATATAATATTATATAATTTATAGCATGACTAGAATATATAATATATTATGATAATAATTAATTATTATTAATTAATATTTTATAATTACTTTATAATTTATATTATAAATTATTAAATATAATATAATATATTATGATTTATTAATAATATAAGTAAAATATTTAATTAATAATTAGTTATAATTATTATTAATTTTATGAATAACTTATTAGTCAATATTACTAGTTATTAATATTTGCAATAATTATATAATTTAATTAATATTTAATAGCATAGTAATATAAATAATTATTATTATATTTAACTTATTATTATAATAAGATTAATTATTATATTATATAATATTTTATTTTAAATGATTATTTAATTTATATATTATTAATGTTATTATATTAACTAATTATAAATATAATTAATATATTAGAAACAATTGTAAATATTTTAATCATTGTTATTAATTAATATTAGTTAATTTATTAATTAGTAATTAATAATATATAATTAATTAATATTTAATTTAATAAATTAGTGTTATTTTATTTTGAATAAAATATTTCATATTATTTGTTAAATTAGAATAATATGCAAATAGTTGTTTGTTCAACTTATTTTATTTTATTAAGTTTATTATTTTATCTAATTATAAGTTAAAATTGCTTTATGACAAAACAAATGGTCATAATGATTTGAAATAGATAATTGTTCAAATAGTCATAACTATTTGGAATAAATTTAAACTTAAATTAGAATAATATTAAAATAGATTAAACTATTTTTTAATAATAAATAGATAATAATCTATAACTAAATCTTTAATAATTATAACTATTACACTTCAGATTAATTAATTTATTAATAATAATTAAACTTTTGAATAATATTATATAAATATAATATTAAAATATTATAGACTATTTATAAATATAAAGATTATATTATAATATTAAATATAATTAGTAAAAATATATTTAATTAAATATTCATATTTTAATTAATTAATTAAATAAAATTTAAATATTTATTATATTTATGAATTAATTTAAATATAAATTAAACTAATTTATCCTTAATAATTTAGTAATTATTATTTAAGTTTAATATTAATAAAAATTAAATTTAGTATTTAAGATAACTATATTATTATCGTAATTATTATTAATTATAACATAATAATTAGATTTATTTGTATTAATAATAACTTTTAATTTTACATATACACTTCTATTTTATTTTATTATAATGTTATAATGATTGTTAATAAATATTTATAATATATATCATATAATTTAAACAAAGGAAATAAAATAATTTATTATAATTAATTAAATTATACATGTCATATTACAAATATATTTCTACTAATATATGTTATTTTTATTAAATTGAAAATTAAAATAATTACAATTAAATATTTATATTTATAATTTAATTCTCTAAAGTATTAATATTTAATTATTAATTTTTTATTTAATTAAATAAATTTATATTTAAAATTTAATTAATAATTAAATAATAATACTAATTTATTACGTTTTATTTAGTCATCAAATACTTGTTTCATATCTTACAAGTTTGTTTTAAATAATAATTATTTATTTAACTAAATTATTATAAGGATTTTAATTTTAATATTAATTTAATTTTTAATTTTTTTTAATATTATTAAATAATAAATTAATATATTATTTTAATATAGTTTATATTAAATTATTTATTAATCTACTAAATCTAATTAATATATTATCTCTTACTTACAATTGTAGACAATTATATAGTTAGAATATAATTGAATATTAAAGATGATATAAAATATTATATATTTTATTAATTAGATAATAAAAAGCCTATTCAAATATTATTTATTATTATTTTAAAACAAAAAGTTAATACTATATTCAAATTATTTTTATTAATATTATAGTAATAATTAAATTATTAAAACTATAATAAATAATTTTCAATAATGTAATATTAATTAGATAATTGTTCAAATAATTTAAACATTATAATAATTATTTTATAATAATACTTTTATAATATTATTAATAATTAACTATTTCAATATAATTTATTATAAATATTATTATTATTATTTATAAAATTTTAAATAGCTTACCCTTTAAACTATTATTATTATTATAAACAAATATTTAAAATAATATAAACTTATATTATAATATTAGAACTATTCAAGCATGTTCAAAAAATAAATTTATTTTTAAAATTTTTACTTATTAAATTCAGAATATTAATTAATTTAATTATTTTATTTGAAATAAGCTTGCATGAACAGAAACAATTATTTTATGATAAAACAAAAGGTCACAATGATTTGAAATAGATAATTGTTCAAATAGTCATCACTATTTAAACTTGTTCAATAAACAAATTCATTTTTTTAAATCTCTTACTCATTAATTTTTAGAATGTTAATAAATTAGTAATATGTTATTTCTTATAAGCCTATATGAATTGATACAATTGTTTTATGACAAAATAATTAGATATAATAATTTATATTTAAAATTTATGATATAAAAAATTCATAATTAATTGAATTATATTAATAATAATTATTAATTCAATATAATATGAATATTATATGTAATATTGATATTATATGTTAATATTATCATAAGTCATTTAACAATTATAAAATGATATTTTATCACGTTATAAATTAATTTATAAATTAATAAATTATTATTATAACATTATTAATAATAAATAATAAGATATTATTATTTATTAAATTAACATTAATTTATAAATTTTTTATAAGAGCAGCTATGTAATATATCAATATGAGTAAAAAATCTAATTATAATTATAAATCTATTTATACAATTTTAATAAATTTAATTTTATATTAATATTAAGATTAATTTAGTATAATAAAATATAGAATGATAAATTATATGAACTATTTTGGTAAACAGATTTAGTAATTAGTAAATTAATAATGTTATAATAATAATCTTTATTTAGTATAATTAACTAAATATTAATTTAGTATTATAGTAAATAAAATAAATTAATTGTAAACTTTTCAATTACTAAAATAACTTATTTAAACTATACATTTGTTAAAATAGTCATAACTATTTAAACGGTTTCGATAAATAAATTTATTTTTAAAATTTCTTACTTATTAACTTTTGAAAGATTAATAAATTAGTATTATTTTATTCTAAAGCTTGTATGATAAAAAAACAATTGTTATATGACCAAACAAAAGGTAATATTGATTTCAAATAGATAATTGTTGAAATAGCCATAATTATTTGAACTAATTCGGTAAACAAAATCATTTTTTAAATCAGTTACTTATTAATTTTTGAAATATTAAATTAAATTTTTTTTGAATAATTATTTGTAATTAATACTATATAAAATATTTATATAACACATATAAAATATTTTTTTATTAAGATAAATATATTATAATAAGTATAATACTATTATTTTTGTTAAGATAAATATATTATAATTATAATATTAATAATTAATAGTATATAAATAATTAATTTATTAGTATATCTCTATAATTTATCATATGATTTATTATATATAGTATCCAATTATCTATTATGTTTATTAATTATATTATCAAATATAAAATTATAAAATATATAATAATTAATTATTTAAATAAATAATTATGACTATTAAAATAATATTACTTTATTACTATTTCAAAAATTGAGAAGTTGGAGATTTAAAAAATAAATCAGTTTGTCGAATCAGTTCAAACAATTATTTATTTCAAATTAGTATGACCTTTTGTTTTATTATAAAACAATTGTTTTTGACCGTACAAGCTTATTCAAAATAACATAATTCTCATTTATTAATATTCCAAAAATTAAATAAGTGAGAGATTTAAAAAATGAATTTGTTTATGAACAAGTTCTAATAATTATGGCTATTTGAACAATTATCTAGTTCAAATTGCTATAACCTTTTGTATTGTCATAAATAATTTTTTCTATTCATACAAGCTTATTTCAAATATGTTTACCGAATAATTTTGAATAGTTATATTATAAATCTAATATATTAATAGTAATATAATTTAGTTTATATAGTTTACTGATATATATTATAGATATTAATTAGTCAAAATCAAATAGATTATAATTTATTTATTGATTAATAATAAACAGATTTATTATTAGGTTGATTTGAGAGTAATGCCACCTTTTTTAATTGGTTCTTGTTCCATTTTGAGCTTTATCTCATACGTAAGGAGAGAACTCATTAGTTTATAATATTTATATTATTATAAATAACAATTAAGCTATAATAATTAAGAAATTTTGTTATATTACTATAATACTAAAATCTAAATTCACCTGAGACATTCATAATTTAACTAGTATATTATATTTATAAACTATTATTAAAACATTATATAATATAAATTAATTATATAATATTATTAATAAATAATTTTAAATAACAAATATATAAATGAATAATTATACTTAAGTATTATTAAAGTATAATACTTAATAATATAATTAATTAATTAATATATAAGACTATTTATTTTATATTATTTTATTCAAGAAAAGCTTCTATGACATTATTTTATATTAATTGAAAGTTATTAATATTTCTTTAAGATTTATATATAATCATAATATATATAAATATTTAAACTAATTTGAACAATTAAGCTCAAAATATGTAAATAAAAAGATATTTAATGTATACAAAGAAAAATCTATTTCCATCTCATAATTGGAAAACACTTGAACAATTTCCCCTTGTCAATCCATTCCAATCAAAATGTATCTCATTTTACTATTGGAATTTTATTTTATTTTATAAACAAAATATAATATTAAGATAGATATTTTATTAATAATACATTTAAATATTATTAATTTTTTTATAAATTATTGTTCATGATTATTAAATTAAATAATAATTTATTTAATTTTAATTATTTTTAGTTTAATAATTTAAACTTATAATAAGAGATTTAATAATTAAATAATTATTTAATATTCTAAAAATAGATAAAAATTAGTAATTAAATGATTAAATTAAAATAAGTATTATTGATAATTATTATTAAAGAATCATTAATTTTATAAGTGTTAATTATATTTTAATTAAGATAATACCTTTAATTTATCCAAATAATTAATAATATTAAAATTTAATTAAATATTATTTGGATAATTATTACATTGTTATCATATAAGTAATTAGTCAATCTTTTTTGTTTGGTAAACAAATTTATTTTTGTAATATTAACTAATCAATTAATTATAATTTATTATATTAATTTAATGTTAATATAATTATTTTATTATACTATTTATTATTAATTATTACTATACTAATAAATAATTTATCAATTGTTAATAGAATATAGTAATATTAAATGGTTATATAATTTAAATGTACATTTAATCAATTATTAGTTAGTTTATTATTATTTGTTTAATAATAATATATAATATTTAATAAAATATTATTTAAATATATATAATATTATATATAAAAGATTTATAATATAAATTATAATCTAATATATATAATAATCTAATTATAATAAGGTATTAGTAAAAATTATTTATATTAATTATTAAATATAAATATTTGAATTAATAATTATATACAATTTAATATATTAGTTAAATATGATTAAAAATTTAAATCTTAATGTATAAAAATAATTAATAATTTTTATAATAATAGAATATGTTATAAATAATTTAATTTATTTAAATTAATCTATTATATTATTAAATAATGTATAATTGAATTATTATCCATAAGAAAAGTATTTAATTAATAAGATATAGTATTATTATAATATTAAATTATGGTAAGTTATAATTTTATTTTAATTATTAATAATATAGTTTATTTTAATTATAATAGTCTAAAATAATTTAATATAAATTATAATTTTATTGTTATATTTTATAATTATTATTAACTTAGTTAAACTAATACTTACTTATTAATATAATTATAATAAGCAAATAGTCATTTCCAGATCATATAATATAAGTTTGCTAGTATTTGTAAAATACTAATGATTATGGCCATTAAGTAGAAACAATTTTTTAATTAACATTTGAATATTTAATAATTTAATTATATAAATATACTACTAACAGAATATATCTAATAGCTTAATTTATTAAATATATTAAATAATAATATAAAATAGCTTTTTATTTTATATTATTATTATATAAATATTTAATTAGTATGATAATTTTAATAAATATATTTATCATTATAATAATTATTTATTTATTATTATTATTATAAATATTAAATAATTATGAAATATTTGAAATTATAACTATTTCAAATAGAATTATATTATATATTTTATTTATAAAAATTTGAAATTATATTATTACTTATATGGTAACTAACATTATAATATTATATTTATTAATAATTAATATTAATATTATTAATATATAATATAGTATTGAATTACTATTTGCTTATAACAATTATAAATTAATAATTAATATATTAATAATAATTTTATTTACTATAATTAATTATAATAAGTTTTATAATTTTATAATTTGTGCGAGTGAGGATTTTGTTATAATATATATTATTTTGAATCTATTTTTAGAATAAGTTATATCTGATAAATATAAATAACTTTATTTATTAGTAATTAATAAAATAGTTGAATTATGTAACTAGTTCAAATAATTATGATTATTTGATTTTATAAAATTATAAAATCAATTAATTATTATTAATTAATTAATTAATTATATTTGATAAATATAATAGATATAATTAAACATAATCTTTTAATTTATAATTATAATTAACATATATATTGTTATAGTTATATTAATTATTTTTTTATATAAATTATTTATTAATATTTAATAATTACTAAAAAGTCGTAACGATTTGAAATAAATAATTGCTCAAGTAATTATAACTATTTAACTAGTTTGATGAACATATTTATTTTTAAAATCTCTTATTAATTTTTGAAATATCAAGAGATTAATATTATTTTATTTCAAACAAACTTATATGAACAAAAACATTTGTTTTATGACAAAGGGACATAATGATTTAAAATAGATAATTGTTCAAACATATAATTATTTGTATATAAAAATTATAAAATTTTAAATTTATAATAAATTAATCTAATTAATATAATATAGCTAAAATAATTCATATAATTATAATATAATTACTTAATAATTAATTAGCTATTATAACATTAAATTAATATGAATATATTATTAATATTAACAATAATTTTTATGACTATTTATTGGTATTAATAAATAGTAATAAAAAATTGTCATAATTTTTATAAATTTGTTACAAATTTATACTATAATTTAATTATATTCAAAATTGTCATAATAAATTACTATTAATAAATAATTTATTAATTTAAATTAAAATAATTTTAATTTTAATTTTATAATTTAATTATATTGTTTAATTAATAATATTATTTAAATTACTTATTATTTAAATAAAATAATTTAAACAATTGTTTTATGACAAAACAGAAATTCATAATGATTTGAAATAGATAATTGTTTAAATGGCCAAAATTATTTGAGCTGATTCGATAAACTGATTTATGTTTTAAATCTCTAACTTATCAATTTTTATAATATTAATAAAGTAATATTATTTTATTTAAGATAAGCTTTTATGAACTGAAACAATTATTTTATGATAAAATATAAGGTCATAATGATTTTAAATAGATAATTGTTTAAATAGTCAAAAATATTTCAACTTGTTCGGTAAATAGATTTTTTTCTAATTTCTTACTTAATAATTTTCTAAATTAGTTAACAAATTAATTCAATTATTATTATTTGTACAATAATTATTCAATATATATTAATTATTTTTTAATAAGAATTTTTATAAACAATTTAAATATTATTTAAGTATTAATAATACTAAATATTACAAATTTAGGAAATTTATAATAATTTAATTATTTTAAAATATTAATTATTTTGTTATTATATAATATGAATATATGTTATATTAGTAAATATTTAACTATTTACTTATTAATATTTGTATTAATATACATATTATTTTTAAATAACTAATAATTAATAATTACTATTAATTATAAATATATTGTTCAATTTAATATATTGATATATTAATTTAATAATAATATGTCAATATTTAGTATAAATATTTATACTAATTAATAGAATAAATATTTAGTTTATTATTAGTAATTAATTAATTACTATATTTATAATCTTAATAATAACTATTAACAAATAAATAATCAAATTTTTTATTAAATTAGAACAATTATTTGATTTATATCAACTATTATTAAATAAATAATAATATTAATTAGTTAATATATAAGATTACTTTAATAAAAAAATTACAGAAGAATAACTATTTTTTATCAATTATGAAATAAATTTTATAATTTATTATTTGTAATTGTAATATATATATTAATTAATTAGTAATTTCGATTAATATTAACAATTGCAATAATTTAATATTAAATATTTTATTATAAATATAAATCATTAAATAGATTATATAATTACTTAATAAATAAATATTTATTTAAAGTTATATGTAATTTATAAATATATTAAATTATGTATTGAATAAAAATAATAGTTATCAAATAGTCATATATAATAATTTATATAATTTAGATATAAATTAATTAATAATATATAATTATTATAATATTAATTATTTAAATTTATACTATATAAAATTATTATTATAATATTTTAAATTATAATTATAAACCTTTTGTTACAAAATAAATCTATTTTTAGAATAAGTAATAAGTTTACAATTATTGATTTTTATTAATTAATAGATATCTAAAAAGATTTATTTTAAATAGTTTATTAATTTATATAATTATATTAATAAATTAATTTGAACAATTATCTAATATAGCTATATTAACTTATAAAAATTATATTAATAATAATATTAATTATTTATATTAATATTTATTAACTTATTATAGAGTTATATAATATTTGTAAAATATTAATAAAGTAGTATTATTTTATTTTGAATAAATTTGTATGAATAAAAATAATTATTTTATTATTAAATAATAATAAAATATAAATATTATAATTATAAGATTATATAATCGATTAGTACTACTATTTGAATATTTACTAAAATAATATAATATAATTAATTTAATATTAAATAATTGTTATAAATAATTACTTATTTGATTTCTAATTAGTATGCATTTGTTACGATTTGAAAAGGTCTTAACTAGACTTCAAATATAATGATAATTTATAATTTAAATATTAATATATTATAAATATTTATAATAGTTATTCATAATTATAGTATATTAATTATTAATAACTATTTTTAATATTTAGTAAATAGTATAATTATAAATTTTTAATTAAGTTTAAAAATATATAAAAAAATACGATTATATGTTAACTGTTATTTAATTAATCAAATAGTAAAATAATATTATATTATTATTTTATAAGGTATGAAACTAATAATATAAAATCTAGTTATTATTATAATTTATATTTAATTAATAATTAAATTATTATAAATATCAATTATTAATAATATTTTATTTTTATTTTTCGACAATGTATAGATTGTGTTTATTAATTTAAATTTAAAAAAGTATTTGAATTTTAAAATTAATATAAAATGTTGTTGTAATGGTTTTGTGTCTGCTCGATGAATTTGGAAACAAAATTAAAATATGAAAAAATAACAGAGTCGCAACCAATCTTTTTTGGCTAGGTGCGATTGGCCACCTATTAAATATATCCTTTTAATAAAATCTTAAAATTAATTAAGACATTATATAGTAATATTAACTTATTTATAATTTATAAATAATCTAATTGTAATCCTTTACCAATCAATAGTTTATAATATATTTTGCAATTAGTATCTAACTAAAAATAAATTAATTAATAACAATAATAATAAACAAAATTATTAAATTTCTACTTATCAAAATATTAATTTGATAAAAAGTAATTATCAAATAACTTTGATAATTTATCAAATAATAACATTTTTTAAATCTCTTTCAAATTATTAATTTAAAATAAATTAATATTTATATAGTATTATATAGTAATTTTTATTTTTGATTATATAAATATTAATAAAGTTATATATAGTATAACTTATAAGATAATTATATTATTAAAATAATTTGTTTATATAATATTAGATAGTCATAATATTAAGATTATTATAACTTATTTAATTACTAATAAGTAAATAATTATACTAATTTATTTCTAATCAAATTAATACAAATATGTTTATTATAACATTTTATGACTAAACAAAAGGTAAAATTATTTAATACTTATAGTTATACTTATAATATTATAATATTAAATTATAATTATAAAATTAATTAATTGATATCAATTATTAATCAAGTTATATGTTATAATCTTAATTAAACCATGTTATAGTCGTAATATATAAATTTATTTAAAATTGATATTAGTTTATCTAATTCAAAATTAATAAGGAAAATTATAATAATTAATATAATTTACAATAATGATAATATTTAATAATTAAATATAAATAATAATTATGATCATTGATATTATTAATATTCAAGTAATATCAATTTATTAATTATCTTTTAGATTTTATTATTTCAAATAATATAATATATGATTTAATATTAAAAATTATAATTAAAATCTATTTTATATTAAATTATATTAATTATTGATTTTTATTAATTAATTTAAATAAATTTATAAATACTAATTTAACATAAATATTTTAAATAGAATAATAATTATCGAAAATAATTATTAATTTAAAAGATAATTATATTCCTTATAGTCTTAACTATTTAAACTTAAATTAGAATAATATGCAAATAGTTGTTTGTTCAACTTATTTTATTTTAATAAGTTTATTATTTTATCTAATTATAAGTTAAAATTGGTTTATGACAAAACAAATGGTCATAATGATTTGAAATAGATAATTGTTCAAATAGTCATAACTATTTGGAATAAATTTAAACTTAAATTAGAATAATATTCAAATAGATTAAACTATTTTTTAATAGTAAATAGATAATAATCTATAACTAAATCTTTAATAATTATAACTATTACACTTCAGATTAATTAATTTATAACTAATAATTAAACTTTTGAATAATATTATATAAATATAATATTATAAAATATTATAGACTATTTATAAATATAAAGATTATATTATAATATTAAATATAATTAGTAAAAATATATTTAATTAAATATTCATATTTTAATTAATTAATTAAATAAAATTTAAATATTTATTATATTTATGAATTAATTTAAATATAAATTAAACTAATTTATCCTTAATAATTTAGTAATTATTATTTAAGTTTAATATTAATAAAAATTAAATTTAGTATTTAAGATAACTATATTATTACCGTAATTATTATTAATTATAACATAATAATTAGATTTATTTGTATTAATAATAACTTTTAATTTTACATATACACTTCTATTTGATTTTATTATAATGTTATAATGATTGTTAATAAATATTTGTAATATATATCATATAATTTAAACAAAGGAAATAAAATAATTTATTATAATTAATTAAATTATACATGTCATATTACAAATATATTTCTATTAATATATGTTATTTTTATTAAATTGAAAATTAAAATAATTACAATTAAATATTTATATTTATAATTTAATTCTCTAAAGTATTAATATTTAATTATTAATTTTTTATTTAATTAAATAAATTGATAATTAAAATAAATATTTAAAATTTAATTGATAATTAAATAATAATACTAATTTATTACGTTTTGTTTAGTCATCAAATACTTGTTTCATATCTTACAAGTTTGTTTTAAATAATAATTATTTATTTAACTAAATTATTATAAGGATTTTAATTTTAATATTAATTTAATTATTAATTTATTTTTAATATTATTAAATAATAAATTAATATATTATTTTAATATGTTTTATATTAAATTATTTATTAATCTACTAAATCTAATTAATATATTATCTCTTACTTACAATTGTAGACAATTATATAGTTAGAATATAATTGAATATTAAAGATGATATAAAATATTATATATTTTATTAATTAGATAATAAAAAGCCTATTTAAATATTATTTATTATTATTTTAAAACAAAAAGTTAATACTATATTCAATTATTATTTTTATTAATATTATAGTAATAATTAAATTATTACAAATATATTAAATAATTCAATAATTAAATATAATTAGATAATTGTTCAATAAGTTTATTATTTAATTTATTAAATAGATAATGTTGAATATAATTTAATTAATTATTTTAAATATAAATTAAGTTTTAAATTGTTTTATAAATTTATTTAAATTATCGAATAATTAAATAAGTTTAAAATAATAAAACTTATTCAAATTAAAGTTGAAAGCAAACATTAGATAAAATATTTAATTTATATATAATTAAAATCTGAGGTAAATATTAAATTAATTTATATAAGTTAATAATTATTAATATAATATAATTAATAATTATTATTATATATTTTATATGAATACTAATAATATCTTATAATCTTATAAATCATAATAAGATTTTATATTTAAATCTCTATAAATTATAAATAAAATATTACTATTTATTATTTTAATTATATATATAATAATTAATCATATAATACAAATAATATTATTTATAAGAGTATTAATAATACTATTTACTGTTAATTATTAGTACAAAGCTTAATTTATTAGAACAAGTCAATTAACTATTAAATTAAGTATATTATATAATTTATATTGATAATAATTATTAAATTATTAATACAATTTATAATATGTAATTATTTATTATTTAAATTATTAATTTAGTTAACTAATTATATATATAATTATTATTTATATGATAAATAATAAAATAATTGAATTAATTATTTTAATATTTATACTTTATATATTATATATTCAATAAAATTAAAGAAAATTAATTATTATAGTTTAACATTATTAATAATATAATACTATAATTATTATCATAAAATATTATTATAAAATTTATTATAAATTTATACTGCTGTAAACTATTTATTAAATTATTACTAATAATATATTTTATTATTGAAATAAATATCTAATTAACTAAATATAGTTAAAAATTATTTAATTACATAGTATATTTTATTATAATATTACTTATTAAGTATAATTAGATATTCAAATAAATATTTATAACAAATTTATAAACAAATTACGAATATGTTTGAATAATTGTGATTGAAACAATTATATTTATTTAATATAACTATAATATTGAAAATTCAATTAAACTATATATAATTATAATTTTAAAATAACTATAATATAATAAATATTATATCAATTATTATTTCAATAATATAAATTATAAGCAATAATTATTAATAGTACTTATTACAATAATCATAAAAGATTATCCATACTTACAATTAAATTATAAATATTATTTATTATTTAATAATAATAAATTACTTATTTATTTTATCAATAATATTATTATTGATACTATAATTAATATTGTATTTAATAATTATTATAACTTAATTAGGCTATAATTATTAATATATTTAATTATAATTAATTAATTATTATATCTAATAATTTTATTAATAACTATTAAAAATTATTAAAATAAAAGTGTTCTAATTTATTTTTCTCAATAAAATTTAGATATAGATAATTAGTATCTATTATATAATTAAAAATAGTTATAATTAAATGTTAAATATTTATTAATAATAATTAATTGTTTAATAAATTTGTTATAAATTATACTATTTATAATTTAATTATTATATTTAAATTAAAATCAATATTCATAAATTTAATATTAATTAATAATATTAATATTATTATTATTAGGTATTATATATAAAATAATATTGATATTTAATAACAATTGTAATAAATATATAATGTTACATATCTAATTGTAAATTGTTTATAAAAATAATATTTAAATTATTTATAAAATTATTAAAATTTTTTAAAAATTATATATATAATTCTATTAACTAATATTTTTAATTAATTTGTTTAATATCTAAAATATTATTAAATTAATTTAATTTTAAGAATAAATTATTAAAAATTTATTAATTATAATTATAATTAAATATTATCATATTATAATAATTAATAATTGATTATTAAAATATTTAAATTATTAATATTTATTTGATTAATATTGTTTAGTACGAGGAAACTAATCGATAATTATAAAACATAATTGCCAATAAAATTTAAACATATATTCTTTGTTATATTATTATATAACATTTATAATAAATCATGCAATTATTATTTTAAATATTTAATATAAAATATTAATTATCCTTGTTTTAATAATGATATGAATATATTAACTAATTTATTTATTATAAATAGTTAATAATTTTAATTAATATATAAATTATTATATTTAATTAAATTAATATATCAATATATTAAATTTATTTTAATAATATTATCATAATATACTAATATTATTAATATTAAAATCATTATGATGTTTTGTCGTAAAATAATTGTTTCAGTTCATACAAGCTTATCCAAAATAAAATAATTCTAATTTATCTTATCTATTTGTCAATTAGTAATATTTATGATAAATTAATTACTAATAAATAATTATAACAATTAAAGATAAACTTAATTAAAAACATGTTTGATATATTGTTATACAATATTAATAAGTAAGAGATATTAATTCATATTAATTTTATAAGCTTTAAATATTAATAGTGATCAAAATAAAATAATTGTTAATATTTAATGATTGTTAACATTTTAAATATATCAATATTTATTAAATTAAAAATATTTAATTAATTATTATAAAATTGGAGGATTTTATCTATTAATTTATAATTAATAATTAACTTAATATAATTAGTCTAATATTCATAATTATAATCTAATTATAGTAAAAATTATTTTATAATCATATTATAAGTGTTAGTTACATAAATTATAATTATTTTATTAATTATTTTAATAATTATAACTTAAATATATTAAATAATTAATAATAATAACTATATAAAATATTTTATAATTAGGTTTAATCAATAGTAATTAATAGTAATTTACATAGTTAAATTTTGATTGTATTTATTAATTATACTTATTAATTATAATTATAATTATTAATTTAAAAATTATTAGTTAATATTAATTAAATTATAATCCAATTAAAATATTATGATTATATTATAATTCATTTTAAGAATAATATTATTTATAATTATTATTAATATATAATATTAATATAAATGTTATTAATATAACTTAAATTAATAAATATATATAATTATTATTATAATTAAAATAATTAATAATTAATAATTGTATATAATATATCAGTAAAAAAATATATATACTATTATTTATTTAAATGATTAATAATTGAAATATTAATAAAGTAATATTATTTATTTTGGATAAGCTTTTATGAACTAAAATAATTTTTTATGATAAAACAAATAAACTATTTTAATTATAATAAAATAATTTTATTAAAAATATTGTAAATCATATTAAAAAGGAATAATAGATATTTAATTATCTATATGAATCCAATAGATTCATTACTTTTTATATTTGATTATATATATTATTGGAAGATTCATTATAATAAGTAAATTAAGTTAACATAACTTATATAATTAATATAAGTTATTATTAATTTATAATCAAGTTATAATACAAGTTAATAATAATATATAAAATTAAAACAATTATTTATCAATTAAATTAATAATTGAACTCAGACTTAAATCTCTTACTAAGTTAACAATTATTTAAAAATTTGAATAATTATGTCAAATACATTATTATGGGGAACAACCATAATTATGAATTATGAATTTATTAACAAGGCATTCTTTTTTTAAATTGAAATAAGCGTAAAGTTTATTTCAAATGTTAATAAATTAGTATTATTTTATTTCAAACAAACTTATATAAACAAAAACAATTTAGTTTTTAAATTAATATATAATAAATATTTATTATTATGAATAATATTAAATTTAGCTTAATTTATATATTAAAAATTATATATATAGTTTTATTATATTATAGTTTGATTTAATATTATATAACTTTTAATTTTTATTTAATTATTACTAATTGTTATTGATAATAATTTATAATATATTAATACTAGCTAATTAATTATAATAATTAGTTACTAATAATTATTAAATTGTTTTTAAATTATTAATTTTTGACAATTAATATATTATTATTAATATATAATTAATATTTTTTAAATATTATAAAATTTATTTACTTAATATAATTTAATAATTAATTTATACTATATAATTTATTAATTATAAATGTATTAATTTTTATCTATAAATTAATAATATAAATAGATTTATTTTTTAAAATAATCTTAATTTATATATATAATTAATATACATTAATTGAAACAATTGTTTTATAATAAACTATTAGTTAAGACAATATTTTATCTAATTATATATATAAATTTACTGATTAATCAATCATTTAGTGAACAAAACTAACCATCTTATTTACTATAATATATATTATCTATATATATATAATTATATATTATATATAAATAAATTATTATATTATATTTATGAAATAATTATATTATAATATTAATTATAAATAATTTTTTATAAAATATAATGTTAATAAATTTGATATCAATCGAACTATATTTAATTATATATACTATACAAGTTATTATTATAATATAATATTATATAATTTATAGTTTAATATAAATTATAAGTAAGAATTTATAGTATGACTAGAATAATATAATATATTATGATAATAACTAGTTATTATTAATTAATATTTTATAATTAGTTTATAATTTATATTATAAATTATTAAATATAATATAATATATTATGATTTATTAATAATATAAGTAAAATATTTAATTAATAATTAGTTATAATTATTATTAGTTTTATGAATAACTTATTAGTAAATATTACTAGTTATTAATATTTACAACAATTATATAGATATGAAATAATTATATAATTTAATTAATATTTAATAACATAGTAATATAAATAAATTATTATTATTATATTTAACTTATTATTATAATAAGATTAATTATTATATTATATAATATTTTATTTTAAATGATTATTTAATTTATATATTATTTAATGTTATTATATTAACTAATTATATAATATAATTAATATTATTAGAAACAATTGTAAATATTTTAATCATTGTTATTAATTAATATTAGTTAATTTATTAATTAGTAAATTAATAATATATAATTAATTAATATTTAATTTAATAAATTAGTGTTATTTTATTTTGAATAAAATATTTCATATTATTTGTTAAATTATAAAACTAATTTATTAGCTTAATTATATATTAGATAATTATTATAATTAAATAGTATAATAATTAGTTATTATTAGCTTATAATTAATTTAATTAACAAAAATAATTTTTTGTCATACAACAATTGTTCAGGAAATAATAATTATTTCATTATAAATATTTAATATAATTAATAAATTATTTATTTGTAATTAAGTATAATATTAATTTATAATAATACAAATTGTGTAATGAATTATAAATAGTATTATAATTGTATATTTTAATAAATTTATTACAATTAAATTAGTTAATAATTTTATAATAATCAAATAGTATAATAATTAAATGTATATTTGAATAGTCTATTGAATCAATAATTTATTAATCAATAATTAAAATATTAATGATTATTTTTAATAATTATTTAATAAAATTCATAAATTATATTATTATTTCATAGCTTATTTATTAATAAATATCGATAATTAAATAATAAAAATTAAATATTTTAATTTAAAATTTAAAATTTAAAATTATTAACATTCAAAAAATTAGTAAGCAAAAGATATGTTTTATGACAAAATAAAATATCATAACAATTTGAAATAGATAATAGTTCAAATGGATATGACTATTTAAACTTGTTTGGTAAATTGATTTATTTTTTAAATATCCAACTTTTAATTTTTTTAGTAAATTAATATAATTTTATTTAGAATAAACTTGTGTGAATAAAATAAGTTTATTTTTTAAATCTTTTACTTATTAATTTTTTGAAATTTAACAAATTAGCGTTATTTTATTTTGAATATGCTTTTATGCACAAAACCAATTGGTTTACGACAAAACAAAAGGACACTATGATTTGAAATAGATAATTGTTCAAATAGTCTTAACTATTTGAATGTGTTCAGAAAACAAATTTATTTTTTAAATTTTTACTTATTAATTTTTGAAATATTAATAAATATATTAATTTAAATAATAAATATTTATTATTACAAATAATCAAATATTTGTAATTAAATATTAGTTTATATTTATTAATAAAGTTATTGAATATCTAAATATATTATAAAATAAATATATATAATATATTAATGTATAATTATAATTTATATGATTTATAAGAATAATTTGTATTAATTATTAAAATAATTAACTATTATAATTATAATTTAATATAAATAAAATTCTTACTTATATTATTATATAATATTTCAATAATATACAATTAATAGTTTACTTTTATATATCTGATTATTTTAAAAAATTGATAACGAATCTTTCAGTAATATATATAATCAATTATTACTTATTATATTTAATTATATAAATTTTAAAGCTTATTGTTAACTTAATTTGATTATAAACTTATTGATCAAATTATTGTGATCAAATTATTACTAAATATTTAATGTATATTTTAAAATATAGAATAAATAGTCGTAACTATTTGAACCGATTCGGTAAACAAATTTATTTTTTATGTTATATTTAGTATTATAATTAGTTAATATTATATATTATATAAGTTAATTATATTTTAATATTAAACTATTAATATCTTATTTAAATTATATTAAGTCTACATTCTTACCTTTCATTGGTTCTACAATCCAAAAGTAAGCAGTGATGTATATTAATATATAAATTAACAATTAGAATATTTATAAAATAATCGTAATAGTCATAACTAATAACGATAATAAATGATAATCATTCAATTATTTATTGATAATTTATTATCAATAAATAACATATAAAAGAAGATAATAATAGTTAATAATTCATTGACGATTTAATTAATAATTTTAATTTATTATGATATATAAAATAATTAATATTTTATTTAGTTTAATTATCGAATTAAATAAAATAGTTATATTTTATTATATTAATTAAATCATAATTTAAAATAATTTATTATCAATACATTATTGAATTGTTAATTAAAAATTAATATATTATTAGCAATAATTTTATATATTAAACAATTAAACTAAATTAATACAATAATAACTTTATTGAATTATAGTTAATAAATTTAAATTAAATTAATTTATTATTAATAATATAATAATTGGATTCTATTATATTAAGTATTAATTTGTAATTACAGTACTTAATATAAGTTATTATAATACTTAAATTAATATACTATTAATAATAACATTTAATTGTATTCTATATATTTAATTTAACCTTTTTAATGTACTATTGATTAGTACTTATTAATTAACTCAATTAATTTTTTCAATTATTAATATAATTGATTGTTTATAATTATAATTTTAAATATTATATTATTTGAATTGATAATTCATTTTATGACAAACTAATAATATATTATATTAACTAATACTTTAATTATTGATTAAATAATTATATTTATAATATTATTAATTTATATATAATATATAATATTATAATTTATAAATGTATAATAATTAATTTAAATTATTATTAAATAATTTATAAACTGATTATAAATAATAAATTATATTTATGAATATTATAATAGAAATTATTATAAATTATAATAGTATAAATAATAATATAAATTATTATATTTTGAATTATATATTAAATAATAGATTTAATCTATAATTTATTTATGTAATTCAAAAATATATATTCAAATAATAAATATATATATCTAATATATTTATATTATAAATAAATGGTCATAATAATTACATATTATTTTTATTATAAATACTAATTAAATAACAATTGATTGTCATAATTATTAATATTAAGTAAATATGAATTAATGATAAGCAGAAATTAATATATAAAGTTAATAATTATAAAGATTTATTTAAATACTAAATAAAATTGTTTAATAATGTAAATATTAACATTATTAGTTAATTAGTTTAATTTATTTAATAATTAAAATTAATTAGTATATTATTAAATAATAAAAATTATTTAATTTAATATAATTTAATATAATCACAAATAATATTGTTATGAACAATTATAATTCTGTTATTTAAATTATAATAATCTAGTATATAATTATTTATTTGAGATCGATATTATTAATTAAACTTATTAAATTGTAATAATCTAATTCATTAAATTAATAGATATATTAATTATATCTATTAATTAATAACTATTAAATTTATAATTAACTAATATAATTATTTAACATTATAATAATTATTTCTAATAAAACCTGTTTTATAATATTATTAATAATTAAACTATTTCAATATAATTTATTATAAATATTATTATTATTATTTATAAAATTTTAAATAGCTTACCCTTTAAACTATTATTATTATTATTATAAACAAATATTTAAAATAATATAAACTTATATTATAATATTAGAACTATTGAAGCATGTTCAAAAAATAAATTTATTTTTAAAATTTTTACTTATTAAATTCAGAATATTAATTAATTTAATTATTTTATTTGAAATAAGCTTGCATGAACAGAAACAATTATTTTATGATAAAACAAAAGGCCATAATGATTTGAAATAGATAATTGTTCAAATAGTCATCACTATTTAAACTTGTTCAATAAACAAATTCATTTTTTTAAATCTCTTACTCATTAATTTTTAGAATGTTAGTAAATTAGTAATATTTTAGTTCTTATAAGCCTATATGAATTGATACAATTGTTTTATGACAAAATAATTAAATATAATAATTTATATTTAAAATTTATGATATAAAAAATTCATAATTAATTGAATTATATTAATAATAATTATTAATTCAATATAATATGAATATTATATGTAATATTAATATTATATGTTAATATTATCATAAGTCATTTAACAATTATAAAATGATATTTTATCACGTTATAAATTAATTTATAAATTAATAAATTATTATTATAACATTATTAATAATAAATAATAAGATATTATTATTTATTAAATTAACATTAATTTATAAATTTTTTATAAGAGCAGCTATGTAATATATCAATATGAGTAAAATAATTCTAATTATAATTATAAATCTATTTATACAATTTTAATAAATTTAATTTTATATTAATATTAAAATTAATTTAGTATAATAAAATATAGAATGATAAATTATATGAACTATTTTGGTAAATAGATTTAGTAATTAGTATAATTAACTAAATATTAATTTAGTATTATAGTAAATAAAATAAATTAATTGTAAACTTTTCAATTACTAAAATAACTTATTTAAACTATACATTTGTTCAAATAGTCATAACTATTTAAACGGTTTCGATAAATAAATTTATTTTTTAAATTTCTTACTTATTAACTTTTGAAAGCTTAATAAATTAGTATTATTTTATTCTGAAGCTTGTATGATAAAAAAACAATTGTTATATGACCAAACAAAAGGTAATATTGATTTCAAATAGATAATTGTTGAAATAGCCATAATTATTTGAACTAATTCGGTAAACAAAATCATTTTTTAAATCACTTACTTATTAATTTTTGAAATATTAATAAATTACTAGTATTTTTTTGAATAATTATTTGTAATTAATACTATACAAAATATTTATATAATACATATAAAATTATTTTTATTAAGATAAAATATTATAATAATTATAATACTATTATTTTTGTTAAGATAAATATATTATAATTATAATATTAATAATTAATAGTATATAAATAATTAATTTATTAGTATATCTCTATAATTTATCATATGATTTATTATATATATAGTATCCAATTATCTATTATATTTATTAATTATATTATCGAATATAAAATTATAAAATATATAATAATTAGTTATTTAAATAAATAATTATGACTATTAAAATAATATTACTTTATTACTATTTCAAAAATTGAGAAGTTGGAGATTTAAAAAATAAATCAGTTTGTCGAATCAGTTCAAACAATTATTTATTTCAAATCACTATGACCTTTTGTTTTATTATAAAACAATTGTTTTTGACCGTACAAGCTTATTCAAAATAACATAATTCTCATTTATTAATATTCCAAAAATTAAATAAGTGAGATTTAAAAAATGAATTTGTTTATGAACAAGTTCAAATAATTATGGCTATTTGAACAATTATCTAGTTCAAATTGCTATAACCTTTTGTATTGTCATAAATAATTTTTTCTTTTCATACAAGCTTATTTCAAATATGTTTACCGAATAATTTTGAATAGTTATATTATAAATCTAATATATTAATAGTAATATAATTTAGTTTATGTAGTTTACTGATATATATTATAGATATTAATTAGTCAAAATCAAATAGATTATAATTTATTTATTGATTAATAATAAACAGATTTATTATTAGGTTGATTTGAGAGTAATGCCACCTTTTTTAATTGGTTCTTGTTCCATTTTGAGCTTTATCTCATACGTAAGGAGAGAACTCATTAGTTTATAATATTTATATTATTATAAATAATAATTAAGCTATAATAATTAAGAAATTTTGTTATATTACTATAATACTAAAATCTAAATTCACCTGACACATTCATAATTTAACTAGTATATTATATTTATAAACTATTATTAAAACATTATATAATATAAATAAATTATATAATATTATTAATAAATAATTTTAAATAACAAATATATAAATGAATAATTATACTTAAGTATTATTAAAGTATAATACTTAATAATTATTAATTAATTAATTAATATATAAGACTATTTATTTTATATTATTTTATTCAAGAAAAGCTTCTATGACATTATTTTATATTAATTGAAAGTTATTAATATTTATTTAAGATTTATATATAATCATAATATATATATAAATATTTAAACTAATTTGAACAATTAAGCTCAAAATATGTAAATAAAAAGATATTTAATGTATACAAAGAAAAATCTATTTCCATCTCATAATTGGAAAACACTTGAACAATTTCCCCTGTCAATCCATTCCAATCAAAATGTATCTCATTTTACTATTGGAATTTTATTTTATTTTATAACAAAATATAATATTAAGATAGATATTTTATTAATAATACATTTAAATATTATTAATTTTTAATATAATTATTGTTCATGATTATTTAAATTAAATAATAATTTATTTAATTATTAATTATTTTTAGTTTAATAATTTAAACTTATAATAAGAGATTTAATAATTAAATAATTATTTAATATTCTAAAAATAGATAAAAAAATTAGTAATTAAATGATTAAATTAAAATAAGTATTATTGATAATTATTACTAAAGAATCATTAATTTTTATAAGTATTAATTATATTTCAATTAAGATAATACCTTTAATTTATCCAAATAATTAATAATATTAAATTTTAATTAAATATTATTTGGATAATTATTACATTGTTATCATATAAGTAATTAGTCAATCTTTTTTGTTTGGTAAACAAATTTATTTTTGTAATATTAACTAATCAATTAATTATAATTTATTATATTAATTTAATTATTAATATAATTTATTTTATTATACTATTTATTTATTAATTATTACTATACTAATAATAATTTATCAATTGTTAATAGAATATAGTAATATTAAAGGGTTATATAATTTAAATGTACATTTAATCAATTATTAGTTAGTTTATTATTATTTGTTTAAAAATAATATATAATATTTAATCAAATATTATTTAAATATATATAATATTATATATATAAAAGATTTATAATATAAATTATAATTTAATATATATAATAATCTAATTATAATAAGGTATTAGTAAAAATTATTTTTATATTAATTAATTAAATATAAATATTTGAATTAATAATTATATACAATTTATATATATATATTAGTTAAATATGATTAGAAATTTGAATCTTAATGTATAAAATAATTAATAATTTTTATAATAATAGAATATGTTATAAATAATTTAATTTATTTAAATTAATCTATTATATTATTAAATAATGTATAATTGAATTATTATCCATAAGAAAAGTATTTAATTAATAAGATATAGTATTATTATAATATTAAAATTATGGTAAGTTATAATTTTATTTTAATTATTAATAATATAGTTTATTTTAATTATAATAGTCTAAAATAATTTAATATAAATTATAATTTTATTGTTATATTTATATTTATTATTAACTTAGTTAAACTAATACTTACTTATTAATATAATTATAATAAGCAAATAGTCATTTCCAGATCATATAATATAAGTTTGCTAGTATTTGTAAAATACTAATGATTATGGCCACTAAGTAGAAACAATTTTTTTAATTAACATTTGAATATTTAATAATTTAATTATATAAATTATAAGTAAACAGAATATATCTAATAGCTTAATTTATATAATATAATTAAATAATAAATATAAAATAACTTTTTATTTAATATTATTAATTATATAAATTATTTTAATTAAGTAATGATAATTTTAATAAATATATTTATCATTTAATAATAATTAATTCACTAATATTATTATTTATTATAATAATTTAATAATTATTGACAATATTTGGAAATTATAACTATTTCCAAATAGAATTATATTATATATTTTATTTATAACAATTAGAATTATATTAATTAGGCTTATATTGTAAACAACATTATAATATTATATTTATAATGATTAATATTAATTAATTATTAATATAATTAATAATAATATTTGAATTATTCTTGCTTAATAACAATATAATTAATAAGTTAATCTTTTATAATCAACTAAGTTTTATTTACTATAATCAATTATAATAAGTTTTATAATTTTATAATTTGTGCGAGTGAGGATTTTTGTTATATAAATTTATTTTTAATCTAATTTTTAAATAAGTTATATCTATATAACTATAAATACTTATATTTATTAGTAATTAATAAAATAGTTAAATTTAGTATAACTATTCAATAATTATGATTATTTGATTTTATGAAATTATAAAATCATTAATTATTATTAATTAAATTATATTAATTATATTTGATAAATATAATAGATATAATTAAACCATAATCTTGTTAATTTATAATTATAATTAACATATATAATTGTTATAGTTTATATTAATTATTTTTTTATATAAATTATTTATTAATAATTATTAATATTTAATAATTATATAAAAAGTCGTAATGATTGAAAATAAAATAATTGCTCAAGTAATTATAACTATTTAACTAGTTTGATGAACAGATTTATTTTTTAAATCTCTTATTATTTTTGAAATATCAAAGATTAGTATTCATTTTATTTCAAACAAACTTATATGAACAAAAACATTTGTTTTATGACAAAGGGACATAATGATTTAAAATAGATAATTGTTCAAACATATAATTATTTGTATATAAAAATTATAAATTTTTAAATTTATAATAAATTAATCTAATTATATAAATATAGCTAAAATAATTCATATAATTATAATATAATTACTTAATAATTAATTAATTATTATAACATTAAATTAATATGAATATATCATTAATATTAACAATAATTTTATGACTATTTATTGATATTAATAAATAGTAATAAAAAATTGTCATAATTTTTATAAATTTGTTACAAATTTATACTATAATTTAATTATATTTAAAATTGTCATAATAAATTACTATTAATAAATAATAATATTTATTAATTAATAAATAATTTATTAATTTAAATTAAAATAATTTTAATTTTAATATTATAATTTAATTATATTGTTTAATTAATAATATTATTTAAATTACTTATTATTTAAATAAAATAATTTAAACAATTGTTTTATGACAAAACATAAATTCCTAATGATTTGAAATAGATAATTGTTTAAATGGCCAAAATTATTTGAGCTGATTCGATAAACTGATTTATGTTTTAAATCTCTAACTTATCAATTTTTATAATATTAATAAAGTAATATTATTTTATTTAAGATAAGCTTTTATGAACTGAAACAATTATTTTATGATAAAATATAAGGTCATAATGATTTTAAATAGATAAATGTTTAAATAGTCAAAAATATTTTTACAATTGTTCGGTAAATAGATTTTTTTCTAATTTCTTACTTAATAATTTTCTAAATTAGTTAACAAATTAATTCAATTATTATTATTTGTACAATAATTATTCAATATATATTAAATATTTTTTATTAAGAATTTTTATAAACAATTTAAATATTATTTAAGTATTAATAATATTAAATATTACAAATTTAGGAAATTTATAATAATTTAATTATTTTAAAATATTAATTATTTTGTTATTATAAAATATGAATATATGTTATATTAGTAAATATTTAACTATTTACTTATTAATATTTGTATTAATATACATATTATTTTAAATAACTATTAATTAATAATTACTATTAATTATAAATATATTGTTCAATTTAATATATTGATATATTAATTTAATAATAATATGTCAATATTTAGTATAAATATTTATACTAATTAATAGAATAAATATTTAGTTTATTACTAGTAATTAATTAATTACTATATTTATAATCTTAATAATTACATTAACAAATAAATAATCAAATTTTTTATTAAATTAGAACAATTATTTGATTTTATATCAACTATTATTAAATAAATAATTATATTAATTAGTTATATATAAGATTACTTTAATAAAAAAATTACAAAAGAATAACAATTTTTTATCAATTATGAAATAAATTTTATAATTTATTATTTGTAATTGTAATATATATTAATTAATTAGTAATTTCGATTAATATTAAATATTTTATTATAAAATATATAATCATTAAATAGATTATATAATTCTTAATAAATAAATATTTATTTAAAGTTATATATAATTTATAAATATATTAAATTATGTATTGAATAAAATAATAGTTTATCAAATAGTCATACATAATAATTTATATAATTTAGATATAATTAATTAATAATATATTTATTATAATATTAATTATTTAAATTTATACTATATAAAATTATTATTATAATATTTTAATTATAATTATAAACCTTTTGTTACAAAATAAATCTATTTTTAGAATAAGAATAAGTTACAATTATTGATTTTTATTAATTAATAGATGTTAAAAAGATTTATTTTAAATAGTTTATTAATTTATATAATTATATTAATAAATTAATTTGAACAATTATCTAATATAGCTATATTAACTTATAAAAATTATATTAATAATAATATTAATTATTTATATTAATATTTATTAACTTATTATAGAGTTATATAATATTTGCAAAATATTAATAAAGTAGTATTATTTATTTTGAATAAATTTTGTATGAATAAAAATAATTGTTTTATTATTAAATAATAAAAAAATATTAATATTAATAATTATAATATTATATAATCGATTAGTACTATTATTTGAATAGTTTTACCTAAATAATATAATATAAATTAATTTAATATTAATAATTGTTATAAAATCAATTACTTATTTGATTTCTAATCTGAGTATGCATTTGTTACGATTTAAAAGGTCTTAAACTAGACTTCAAAATATAATGATAAATTATAATTTAATATTAATATATTATAAATATTTATAATAATTATTCATATTATAGTATCATTAATTAATTAATAAACTATTTTTAATATTTAGTAATAGTATAATTATATAATTTTTAATTTAATTTAAAAAAAATAAAAAAAATATGATTATAGTACTGTTATTTAATTAATCCAATAGTAAAATAATATTATATTATTATTTTATAAGGTATGAAACTAATAATAATAAAACTAGTTATTATTAAATTTATATTTAATTAATAATTAAATTATTATAAATATCAATTATTAATAATATTTTATTTTTATTTTTTTGACAATGTATAGATTGTGTTTATTAATTTAAATTTAAAAAAGTATTTGAATTTTAAAATTAATATAAAATGTTGTTGTAATGGTTTTGTGTCTGCTCGACGAATTTGGAAACAAAATTAAAATTTGAAAAAATAACAGAGTCGCGACCAATCTTTTTTGGCTAGGTGCGATTGGCCACCTATTAAAGTATATCCTTTTAATAAAATCTTAAAATTAATTAAGACATTTATATAGTAATATTAACTTATTTATAATTTATAAATAATCTAATTGTAATCCTTTACCAATCAATAGTTTATAATATATTTTGCAATTAGTATCTAACTAAAAATAAATTAATTAATAACAATAATAATAAACAAAATTATTAAATTTCTACTTATCAAAATATTAATTTGATAAAAAGTAATTATCAAATAACTTTGATAATTTATCAAATAATAAAATTTTTTAAATCTCTTTCAAATTATTAATTTAAAATAAATTAATATTATATAGTATTATATAGTAATTTTTATTTTGATTATATAATATTAATAAAGTTATATTATAGTATAACTTAATAATTATATTATTAAATATATAATTAAAATAATTTGTTTATATAATATTAGATAGTCATAATATTAAGATTATTATAACTTATTTAATTGCTAATAATTAAATAATTATACTAATTTATTTCTAATCAAATTAATACAAATATGTTTATTATAACATTTTATGACAAACAAAAGGTAAAATTATTTTAATACTTATAGTTATACTTATAATATTAATTAAATAGTTAAATTATAATATTTTAATTAAACATAATACTTAAATTATGTTATAATTGATATCAATTATTAATCAAGTTATATGTTATAATCTTAATTAAACTATGTTATAGTCTATATATTAATTTATTTAAAATTGATATTAATTTATCAATTAATTCAGAGTTAATAAGGAAAATTATAGTAATTAATATAATTTACAATAATGATAATATTTAATAATTCATATTAATTAATTAACATATTGAAGAATTAAATATAGATAATAATTATGATCATTGATATTATTAATATTCAACTAATATAAATTTATTAATTATCTATTTAGATTTTATTATTTCAAATAATATAATATATGATTTAATATTAAAATTATAATTAATATTTTAATTAATAATCTATTTTATATTAAATTATATTAATTATTGATTTTTATTAATTAATTTAAATAAATTTATAAATACTAATTTAACATAAATATTTTAAAATAGAATAATAATTATCAAAAATAATTATTTAAATTAGTATCGATAATTTAAATAATTATTAATTTAAAAGATAATTATATTCCTTATAGTCTTAAGCTATTTAAACTTAAATTAGAATAATATTCAAATAGTTGTTTGTTCAACTTTTATTTAATAAGTTTATTATTTTATCTAATTATAAGTTAAAATTGGTTTATGACAAAACAAATGGTTATAATGATTTGAAATAGATAATTATTGAAATAGTCCTAAATATTTGGAATAAATTTAAACTTAAATTAGAATAATATTCAAATAGATTAAACTATTTTTTAATAATAAATAGATAATAATCTATAACTAAATCTTTAATTGTTATAACTATTACACTTTAGATTAATTAATTTATAATTAATAATTAAACTTTTGAATAATATTATATAATATAATATTATAAAATATTATAACTATTTATAAATATAAAGATTATATTATAGAATTAAATATAATTAGTAAAAATATATTTAATAATAATTAATTAAAATATTTTAATTAATTAATTAATTAAAATTTAAATATTTATTATATTTATGAGTTAATTTAAAATATAAATTAAACTAATTTATCCTTAATAATTTAGTAATTATTATTTAAATTTAATATTAATAAAAATTAAATTTAGTATTTAAGATAACTATATTATTATCTTAACTATTATTAATTATAACATAATAATTAGATTTATTTGTATTATTATTAATAAACTTTTAATTTTACGTATACATTTCTATTTTATTTTATTATAATGTTATAATGATTGTTAATAAATAGTTTATAATATATATCATAGTAATTTAAACAAAGGAAATAAAATAATTTATTATAATTAATTAAATTATACATGTCATATACAAATATATTTCTATTAATATATGTTTATTGTTATTAAATTGAAAAATTAAAATAATTACAATTAAATATTTATATTTATAATTTAATTCTTTAAAGTATTAATATTTAATTATTAATATTTATTTAATTAAATAAATTGATAATTAAAATAAATATTTAAAATTAATTAATAATTAAATAATAATACTAATTTATTACGTTTTGTTTAGTCATCAAATACTTGTTTCATATCTTACAAGTTTGTTTTAAATAATAATTATTTATTTAACTAAATTATTATAAGGATTTTAATTTTAATATTATTTAATTATTAATTTATTTTTAATATTATTAATAATAAATTAATATATTATTTAATATGTTTATATTAAATTATTATTAATCTACTAAATCTAATTAATATATTATCTCTTACTTACAATTGTAGACAATTATATAGTTAGAATATAATTGAATATTAAAGATAATATAAAATATTATTATTTTATTAATTAGATAACAAAAAGCCTATTTAAATATATTTATTATTATTTAAAACAAAATGTTAATACTATATCAATTATTATTTTATTAATATTATAGTAATAATTAAATTATTAAAACTATAATAAATAATTTCAATAATTTAATATTAATTAGATAATTGTTCGAATAAGTTATTATTTAATTTATTAAATAGATAATGTTGATATAATTTATTAATTATTTTTAATATAAATTAAGTTTTATAATTGTTTATAAATCTTATTTAATTTATCGCATAATTTAAATAAGTTTAAAATAATAAACTTATTAAAATTAAAAAGTTGAACAAACATTAGATAAAATATTTAATTTATATATAATTATCTGAGTAATATAAGTTAATTTATAATAAGTTAATAATTTATTAATATAATAATAATTAATAATTATACAATTATATTTATATGAATACTAAAATATCTTATAAATCTTATAAATACATAATAGATTTATATTTAAATCTCTATAAATATATAAATAAATATTACTTATTTATTATTTAATTATATATATAATAATTATCATATAATATAAATAATATTATTTATAGAGATTTAAGATTAATTCTAATAGTCAAATATCTATTATTTAATAAATACTATTTTATTATTAATTATTAGTACAAGCTTAATTTATTAGAACAAGTCAATTAACTATTAATTAAGTATATTATATAATTTATATTGATAATAATTATTAAATTATTAATACAATTTATAATATGTAATTATTTATTATTTAAATTATTAATTTAGTTACTAATTATATATAATTATTATTTATATGGTAAATAAATAAAATATTGAATTAATTATTTAATATTTATACTTTATATATTATAATATTCAATAAAATTAAAGAAAATTATAATTATTATAGTTTACATTATTAATAATATAATACTATAATTATTATCATAAAATATTATTATAAAATTTATTATAATATTATACTGCTATAACTATTTTATTAAATTATTACTAATAATTTATAATTGTTTATTATTGTAATTCTAATTATTGAAATAAATATCTAATTAACTAAATAAAGTTAAAATTTATTTAATTATATAGTATATTTTATTATAATATTACTTATTAAGTATAATTAGATATTCAAATAATATATTTATAACTAATTTATAACAAATTACGATATCTTTGAATAACTATGATTGAAACAATTATATTTATTTAATATAACTATAATATTTGAAAATTCAATTAAACTATATTATAATTATAATTTTAAATAACTATAATATAATAAATATTATATAATTATTCTTTCAATAATATAAATTATAAGCAATAATTATTAAATAGTCTTATTACAATAATCATAAAAGATTATCCACATTTACAATTAAATTATAAATATTATTTTATTTAATAATAATAAATACTTATTTTATTTATCAATAATATTATTATTGATACTTATAATTAATATTGTATTTTAATAATTATTAATATATTTATTATAATTAATTATATTATATCTGATAATTTTATTAATAACTATTAAAAAATTATTAAAATAAAAGTGTTCTAATTTATTTTTCTCAAATAAAAATTTAGATATAGATAATTAGTATCTATTATATAATATAAATAGTTATAATTAAATGTTAAATATTAAATAATAATTAATTGGTTTTAATAAATTGTTATAAAATTATACTATTTATAATGGTTAATTATTATACTTTAAATTAGAAATCAATATCATAAACTTTAATATTAATTAATAATTATTAATATTATTATTATTATTAGGTATTATTACATAAAATAATATTGATATTTAATAACAATTGTAATAAATATATAATGTTACATATCTAATTGTAATTGTTTATAAAATAATATTTAAATTATTTATAAATTATTAAAATTTTTTAAAAATTATATATATAATTTCATTAACTAATATTTTTAATTAAATTTGTTTAATATCTAAAATATTATTAAATTAATTTAATTTTAAGAATAAATTATTAAAACATTTATTAATTATAATTATAATTAATATTATCATATTATAATAATTAATAATTGATTATTAAAATATTTAAATTATTAATATTTATTTGATTAATATTGTTTAGTACGAGGAAACTAATCGATAATTATAAACATAATTGCCAATAAAATTTAAACATATATTCTTTGTTATATTATTATATACATTTATAATAAATCATACAATATTATTTTTTAAATATTAATTATGAATAATATTAACTAATTTATTTATTATTAAATATTAATATTTATTAATATATAAATTATTATATTTAATTAATTAATATATCAATATATTAAATTTATTTAATAATATTATAATAATATACTAATATTATTAATATTAAAATCATTATGATGTTTGTCGTAAAATAATTGTTTCAGTTCATACAAGCTTATCCAAAATAAATAATTCTAATTTATCTTATCTATTTGTCAATAGTAATATTTATGATAAATTAATTACTAATAAATAATTATAACAATTAAAGATAAACTTAACTAAAAACATGTTTGATATATTGTTATACAATATTAATAAGTAAGCAGATATTAATCATATTAATTTTATAAACTTTAAATATTAATAATGATCAAAATAAAATAATTGTTAATAATTTTAAAATATATCAATATTTATTAATTAAAAATATTTAATTAATTATTATAAAATTGGAGGATTTTATCTATTAATTTAATAATTAATAATTAACTTAATATAATTAGTCTAATATTCATAATTATAATCTAATTATAGTAAAAATTATTTTATAATCATATTATAAGTGTTAGTTACATAAATTATAATATTTTATTAATTATTTTAATAATTATAACTTAAATATATTAAATAATTAATAATAATAACTATATAAATATTTTATAATTAGGTTTAATCAATAGTAATTAATAGTAATTTACATAGTTAAATTTTGATTGTATTTATTAATTATACTTATTAATTATAATTATAATTATTAATTTAAAATTATTAGTTAATATTAATTAAATTATAATCCAATTAAAATATTATGATTATATTATAATTCATTTTAAGAATAATATTATTTATAATTATTATTAATATATAATATTAATATAAATGTTATTAATATAACTTAAATTAATAAATTATATAATAATTATTATTATATTAAAATAATTACTAATTAATAATTGTATATAATATATTAGTAAAAAATTATATACTATTATTTATTTAAATGATTAATAATTGAAATATTAATAAAGTAATATTATTTTATTTTGGATAAGCTTTTATGAACTAAAATAATTGTTTTATGATAAAACAAATAAACTATTTTAATTATAATAAAATAATTTTATTAAAAATATTGTAAATCATATTAAAAAGGAATAATAGATATTTAATTATCTATATGAATCCAATAGATTCATTACTTTTATATATTTGATTATATATATTATTGGAAGATTCATTATAATAAGTAAATTAAGTTAACATAACTTATATAATTAATATAAGTTATTATTAATTTATAATCAAGTTATAATACAAGTTAATAATAATATATAAAATTAAAACAATTATTTATCAATTAAATTAATAATTGAACTCAGACTTAAATCTCTTACTAAGTTAACAATTATTTAAAAATTTGAATAATTATGTCAAATACATTAATTATGGGGAACAGCCATAATTAATAATTATGAATTTATTAACAAGGCATTCTTTTTTTTAAATTGAAATAAGCGTAAAGTTTATTTCAAATGTTAATAAATTAGTATTATTTTATTTCAAACAAACTTATATAAACAAAAACAATTTAGTTTTTAAATTAATATATAATAAATATTTATTATTATGAATAATATTAAATTTAGTTTAATTTATATATTAAAGATTATATATAGTTTTATTATATTATAGTTTGATTAATATTATATAACTTTTAATTTTTATTTAATTATTACTAATTATTATTGATAATAATTTATAATATATTAATACTACCTAATTAATTATAATAATTAGTTACTAATAATTATTAAATTGTTTATAAATTATTAATTTTTGACAATTAATATATTATTATTAATATATAATTAATATTTTTTAAATATTATAATTAATTACTTAATATTTAATTAATATTAAATGTATTAATATAATTTAATAATTAATTTATACTATATAATTTATTAATTATAAATGTATTAATTTTTATCTATAAATTAATAATATAAACAGATTTATTTTTTAAAATAATCTTAATTTTATATATATAATTAATATATATTAATCGAAACAATTGTTTTATAATAAACTATTAGTTAAGACAATATTTTATCTAATATATATATATAAATTTACTAATTAATCAATCATTTAGTGAACAAAACTAACCATCTTATTTACTATAATATATATTATCTATATATATAATTATATATTATATATAAATAAATTATTATTATATTTATGAAATAATATATATTATATTATTAATTATAAATAATTTTTTATAAAATATAATGTTAAAATTTGATATCAATCGAACTATATTTAATTATATATACTATACAAGTTATTATAATATAATATTATATAATTTATAGTTTAATATAAATTATAAGTAAGAATTTATAGTATGACTAGAATAATATATATATTATGATATATAATTATTATTAATTAATATTTTATAATTAGTTTATAATTTATATTATAAATTATTAATATAATATAATATATTATGATTTATTAATAATATAAGTAAAATATTTAATTAATAATTAGTTATAATTATTATTATTTTATGAATAACTTATTAGTCAATATTACTAGTTATTAATATTTACAACAATTATATAGATATGAAATAATTATATAATTTAATTAATATTTAATAGCATAGTAATATAAATAAATTATTATTATATTTAACTTATTATTATAATAAGATTAATTATTATATTATATAATATTTTATTTTAAATGATTATTTAATTTATATATTATTTAATGTTATTATATTAACTAATTATAAATATAATTAATATTATTAGAAACAATTGTAAATATTTTAATCATTGTTATTAATTAATATTAGTTAATTTATTAATTAGTAAATTAATAATATATAATTAATTAATATTTAATTTAATAAATTAGTGTTATTTTATTTTGAATAAAATATTTCATATTATTTGTTAAATTATAAAACTAATTTATTAGCTTAATTATATATTAGATAATTATTATAATTAAATAGTATAATAATTAGTTATTATTAGCTTATAATTAATTTAATTAACAAAAATAATTTTTTGTCATACAACAATTGTTTCAAGAAATAATAATTATTTCATTATAAATATTTAAATTAGTTAATAATTTTATAATAATCAAATAGTATAATAATTAAATGTATATGTGAATAGTCTATTGAATCAATAATTTATTAATCAATAATTAAAATATTTATGATTATTTTTAATAATTATTTAATAAAATTCATAAATTATATTATTATTTCATAGCTTATTTATTAATAAATATCGACAATTAAATAATAAAAATTAAATATTTTAATTTAAATATTTAAAATTTAAAATTTTTAATTATTAACATTCAAAAAATTAGTAAGCAAAAGATATGTTTTATGACAAAACAAAATATCATAACAATTTGAAATAGATAATAGTTCAAATGGATATGACTATTTAAACTTGTTTGGTAAACAGATTTATTTTTTAAATATCCAACTTTTAATTTTTAGAATATTAGTAAATTAATATAATTTTATTTAGAATAAACTTGTGTGAATAAAATAGGTTTATTTTTTAATCTTTTACTTATGAATTTTTAAGAAATTTAACAAATTAGTGTTATTTTATTTTGAATATGCTTTTATACACAAAAACAATTGGTTTACGACAAAACAAAAGAACACTATGATTTGAAATAGATAATTGTTCAAATAGTCCTAACTATTTGAATGTGTTCAGAAAACAAATTTATTTTTTAAATTTTTACTTATTAATTTTTGAAATATTAATAAATATTTATTATTACAAATAATCAAATATTTGTAATTAAATATTAGTTTATATTTATTAATAAAGTTATTGAATATCTAAATATATTATAAAATAATATATATAATATATTAATGTATAATTATAATTTATATGATTTATAAGAATAATTTGTATTAATTATTAAAATAATTAACTATTATAATTATAATTTAATATAAATAAAATTCTTACTTATATTATTATATAATATTTCAATAATATACAATTAATAGTTTACTTTTATATATCTGATTATTTTAAAAAATTGATAATGAATCTTCCAGTAATATATATAATCAATTATTACTTATTATATTTAATTATATAAATTTTAAAGCTTATTATTAACTTAATTTGATTATAAACTTATTGATCAAATTATTGTGATCAAATTATTACTAAATACTAAATATTTAATGTATATTTTAAAATATAGAATAAATAGTCGTAACTATTTGAACTGATTCGGTAAACAAATTTATTTTTTATGTTATATTTAGTATTATAATTAGTTCATATTATATAGTATATAAGTTAATTATATTTTAATATTAAACTATTAATATATTATTTAAATTATATTAAGTCTACATTCTTACCTTTCATTGGTTCTACAATCCAAAAGTAAGTAGTGATGTATATTAATATATAAATTAACAATTAGAATATTTATAAAATAATCGTAATAGTCATAACTAATAACGATAATAAATGATAATAATTCAATTATTTATTGATAATTTATTATCAATAAATAACATACAAAAGAAGATAATAATAGTTAATAATTCATTGACGATTTAATTAATAATTTTAATTTATTATGATATATAAAATAATTAATATTTTATTTAGTTTAATTATCGAATTAAATAAAATAGTTATATTTTATTATATTAATTAAATCATAATTTAAAATAATTTATTATCAATACATTATTGAATTGTTAATTAAAAATTAATATATTATTAGTAATAATTTTATATATTAAACAATTAAACTAAATTAATACAATAATAACTATATTGAATTATAGTTAATAAATTTAAATTAAATTAATTTATTATTAATAATATAATGATTGGATTCTATTATATTATAGTATTAATTTGTAATTACAGTACTATAATATAAGTTATTATAATACTTAAATTAATATACTATTAATAATAACATTTAATTGTATTCTATATATTTAATTTTAACCTTTTATAATGTACTATTGATTAGTACTTATTAATTAACTCAATTAATTTTTTCAATTATTAATATAATTGATTGTTTATAATTATAATTTTAAATATTATATTATTTGAATTGATAATCATTTTATGACAAAACTAATAAATATATTATATTAACTAATACTTTAATTATTGATTAAATAATTATATTTATAATATTATTAATTTATATATAATATATAATATTATAATTAAAATAGTATAATAATTAATTTAAATTATTATTAAATAATTTATAAACTATTTATAAATAATAAATTATATTTATGAATATTATAATAGAAATTATTATAAATTAATAATAGTATAAATAATAATATAAATTATTATATTTTTGGAATTATATATTAAATAATAGATTTAATCTATAATTTATTATATAATTTATTTATCTAATTCAAAAAATATTATTCAAATAATAAATATATAATCTAAATATATTATATTATAAATAAATGGTCATAATATTAACATATTATTTTATTATAATAATAAAAATTATTATTATTATTATAATAATTATTAATATACTAATTAAATAACAATTGATTTTCATAATTATTAATATTAAGTAAATATGAATTAATGATAAAAGAAATTAATATATAAATTGTTAATAATGTAAATATTAACATTATTAGTTAATTAGTTTAATTTATTTAATAATTAAATTAATTAGTATTATTAAATAATAAAAATTATTTAATTTAAATATAATTTAATATAATCACAAATAATATTGTTATGAACAATTATAATTCTGTTATTTAAATTATAATAATCTAGTATATAATTATTTATTTGAGATCGATATTATTAATTAAACTTATTAAATTGTAATAATCTGAATTCATTAAAATTATAATAACTATTAAATTTATAATTTAACTAATATAATTATTTAAACATTATAATAATTATTTTATAATAATAACTGTTTTATAATATTATTAATAATTAACTATTTCAATATAATTTATTATAAATATTATTATTATTATTTATAAAATTTTAAATAGCTTACCCTTTAAACTATTATTATTATTATTATAAACAAATATTTAAAATAATATAAACTTATATTATAATATTAGAACTATTGAAGCATGTTCAAAAAATAAATTTATTTTTAAAATTTTTACTTATTAAATTCAGAATATTAATTAATTTAATTATTTTATTTGAAATAAGCTTGCATGAACAGAAACAATTATTTTATGATAAAACAAAAGGTCATAATGATTTGAAATAGATAATTGTTCAAATAGTCATCACTATTTAAACTTGTTCAATAAACAAATTCATTTTTTTAAATCTCTTACTCATTAATTTTTAGAATGTTAATAAATTAGTAATATTTTATTTCTTATAAGCCTATATGAATTGATACAATTGTTTTATGACAAAATAATTAAATATAATAATTTATATTTAAAATTTATGATATAAAAAATTCATAATTAATTGAATTATATTAATAATAATTATTAATTCAATATAATATGAATATTATATGTAATATTAATATTATATGTTAATATTATCATAAGTCATTTAACAATTATAAATGATATTTTATCACGTTATAAATTAATTTATAAATTAATAAATTATTATTATAACATTATTAATAATAAATAATAAGATATTATTATTTATTAAATTAACATTAATTTATAAATTTTTTATAAGAGCAGCTATGTAATATATCAATATGAGTAAAATAATTCTAATTATAATTATAAATCTATTTATACAATTTTAATAAATTTTTTTATATTAATATTAAGATTAATTTAGTATAATAAAATATAGAATGATAAATTATATGAACTATTTTGGTAAATAGATTTAGTAATTAGTAAATTAATAATGTTATAATAATAATCTTTATTTAGTATAATTAACTAAATATTAATTTAGTATTATAGTAAATAAAATAAATTAATTGTAAACTTTTCAATTACTAAAATAACTTATTTAAACTATACATTTGTTCAAATAGTCATAACTATTTAAACGGTTCCGATAAATAAATTTATTTTTTAAATTTCTTACTTATTAACTTTTGAAAGATTAATAAATTAGTATTATTTTATTCTGAAGCTTGTATGATAAAAAAACAATTGTTATATGACCAAACAAAAGGTAATATTGATTTCAAATAGATAATTGTTGAAATAGCCATAATTATTTGAACTAATTCGGTAAACAAAATCATTTTTTAAATCACTTACTTATTAATTTTTGAAATATTAATAAATTACTAGTATTTTTTTGAATAATTATTTGTAATTAATACTATATAAAATATTTATATAATACATATAAAATTATTTTATTAAGATAAATATATTATAATAAGTATAATACTATTATTTTTGTTAAGATGAATATATTATAATTATAATATTAATAATTAATAGTATATAAATAATTAATTTATTAGTATATCTCTATAATTTATCTTATGATTTATTATATATTAGATCCATTTTCTATTATTTATTATTATATTCTCAAATTATAAAATTATAAATATATAATAATTATTATTTAAAAAAATAATTCATGAACTATTAAAATTAATATTACTTTATTACTATTTCAAAATTTGAGGAGTTGGAGATTTAAAAAATAATCAGTTTGGTCGAATCAGTTCAAACAATTATTTATTTCAAATTCAATTATGACCTTTTGTTTTATTATTAAAACAATTGTTTTTGGACCGTAACAAGCTTATTCAAATAACATAATTCTTCATTTATTAATATCCAAAATTAAATAAGTGAGAGATTAAAAAATGAATTTGTTTTGAACAAGTTCAAATAATTATGGCTATTTGAAACAATTATCAAGTTCCAAATGCTATAACCTTTTAGGATTGTCATAAATAATTTTTTCTTTCATACAAGCTTATTTCAAATATGTTTACGAATAATTTTGAATTAGTTATATTATAAATCTAATATATATAAATAGGATATAATTTAGTTTATGTAGTTTACTGATATATATTATAGATATTAATTAGTCAAAATCAAATAGATTATAATTTATTTATTGATTAATAATAAACAATTTATATTAGGTTGATTTGAGAGTAATGCCACCTTTTTTAATTGGTTCTTGTTCCATTTTGAGCTTTATCTCATACGTAAGGAGAGAACTCATTATATAATATTTATATTATTATAATAATAATTAAGCTATAATAATTAAGAAATTTTGTTATATTACTATAATACTAAAATCTAAATTCACCTGACACATTCATAATTTAACTAGTATATTATATTTATAAACTATTATTAAAACATTATATAATATAAATAATTATATAATATTATTAATAAATAATTTTAAATAACAAATATATAAATGAATAATTATACTTAAGTATTATTAAAGTATAATACTTAATAATAATTAATTAATTAATTAATATATAAGACTATTTATTTTATATTATTTTATTCAAGAAAAGCTTCTATGACATTATTTTATATTAATTGAAAGTTATTAATATTTATTTAAGATTTATATATAATCATAATATATATAAATATTTAAACTAATTTGAACAATTAAGCTCAAAATATGTAAATAAAAAGATATTTAATGTATACAAAGAAAAATCTATTTCCATCTCATAATTGGAAAACACTTGAACAATTTCCCCTTGTCAATCCATTCCAATCAAAATGTATCTCATTTTACTATTGGAATTTTATTTTATTTTATAACAAAATATAATATTAAGATAGATATTTTATTAATAATACATTTAAATATTATTAATTTTTAATATAATTATTGTTCATGATTATTTAAATTAAATAATAATTTATTTAATTATTAATTATTTTTAGTTTAATAATTTAAACTTATAATAAGAGATTTAATAATTAAATAATTATTTAATATTCTAAAAATATAAAAATTAGTAATTAAATGATTAAATTAAAATAAGTATTATTGATAATTATTACTAAAGAATCATTAATTTTATAAGTATTAATTATATTTTAATTAAGATAATACCTTTAGTTTATCCAAATAATTAATAATATTAAAATTTAATTAAATATTATTTGGATATTATTATATTGTTATCATATAAGTAATTAGTCAATCTTTTTTGTTTGGTAAACAAATTTATTTTTGTAATATTAACTAATCAATTAATTATAATTTATTATATCAATTTAATTATACTATTATTTATTAATTATTACTATACTAATAATAATTTATCAATTGTTAATAGAATATAGTAATATTAAAGGGTTATATAATTTAAATGTACATTTAATCAATTATTAGTTAGTTTATTATTATTTTTAATAATAATATATAAATATTTAATAAAATATTATTTAAATATATATAATCTAATATATATAATAATCTAATTATAATAAGGTATTAGTAAAAATTATTTTTATATTAATTAATTAAATATAAATATTGAATTAATAATTATATACAATTTAATATATATATTAGTTAAATATGATTAAAAATTTGAATCTTAATGTATAAAATAATTAATAATTTTTATAATAATAGAATATGTTATAAATAATTTAATTTATTTAAATTAATCTATTATATTATTAAATAATGTATAATTGAATTATTATCCATAAGAAAAGTATTTAATTAATAAGATATAGTATTATTATAATATTAAAATTATGGTAAGTTATAATTTTATTTTAATTATTAATAATATAGCTTATTTTAATTATAATAGTCTAAAATAATTTAATATAAATTATAATTTTATTGTTATATTTTATATTTATTATTAACTTAGTTAAACTAATACTTATTTATTAATATAATTATAATAAGCAAATAGTCCATTTGATCATATAATATAAGTTTGCTAGTATTTGTAAAATACTAATGATTATGGCCATTAAGTAGAAATAATTTTTTAATTAACATTTGAATATTTAATAATTTAATTATATAATATAATAGTAACAGAATATATCTAATAGCTTAATTTATTAAATATATTAAATAATAATATAAAATAACTTTTTATTTATATTATTATTATATAAATATTTAATATATTATAATATAATTTTAATAAATATATTTATCATTAATAATAATAATTTAATAATTATTGAAATATTTGAAATTATAACTATTTCAAATAGAATTATATTATATATTTTATTTATAACAATTTGAAATTATATTAATTACTTATATGGTAACTAACATTATAATATTATATTTATAATAATTAATATTAATTAATTATTAATATAATTAATAATAATATTTGAATTACTCTTGCTTATAACAATTATAAATTAATAATTAATATTTTAAATAACTAATTTTATTTACTATAATTAATTATAATAAGTTTTATAATTTTATAATTTGTGCGAGTGAGGATTTTGTTATAATATATATTATTTTTGAATCTATTTTTAGAATAAGTTATATCTAATAAATATAAATAACTTATATTTATTAGTAATTAATAAAATAGTTAAATTATATAACTAGTTCAAATAATTATGATTATTTGATTTTATGAAATTATAAAATCAATTAATTATTATTAATTAATTATTAATTATTTGATAAATATAATAGATATAATTAAACATAATCTTTAATTTATAATGTAATTAACATATATATTGTTATAGTTATATTAATTATTTTTTATATAAATTATTTGTTAATAATTATTAATATTAATAATTACTAAAAAGTTGTAACGATTTGAAATAAATAATTGCTCAAGTAATTATAACTATTTAACTAGTTTGATGAACAGATTTATTTTTTAAATCTCTTATGAATTTTTGAAATATCAATATATTAGTATTATTTTATTTCAAACAAACTTATATGAACAAAAACATTTGTTTTATGACAAAGGGACATAATGATTTAAAATAGATAATTGTTCAAACATATAATTATTTGTATATAAAAATTATAAATTTTTAAATTTATAATAAATTAATCTAATTAATATAATATAGCTAAAATAATTCATCTAATTACAATATAATTACTTAATAATTAATTAATTATTATAATATTAAATTAATACGAATATATTATTAATATTAACAATAATTTTTATGACTATTTATTGATATAATAAATAGTAATAAAAAATTGTCATAATTTTATAAATTTGTTACAAATTTATACTATAATTTAATTATATTTAAAATTGTCATAATAAATTACTATTAATAAATAATAATATTTATTAATTAATAATAATTTATTAATTTAAATTAAAATATTTAATTTTAATATTATAACTTAATTATATTGTTTAATTAATAATATTATTTAAATTACTTATTATTTAAATAAAATAATTTAAACAATTGTTTTATGACAAAACAAAAATTCATAATGATTTGAAATAGATAATTGTTTAAATGGCCAAAATTATTTGAGCTGATTCGATAAACTGATTTATGTTTTAAATCTCTAACTTATCAATTTTTATAATATTAATAAAGTAATATTATTTTATTTAAGATAAGCTTTTATGAACTGAAACAATTATTTTATGATAAAATATAAGGTCATAATGATTTTAAATAGATAATTGTTTAAATAGTCAAAAATATTTGAACTTGTTCGGTAAATAGATTTTTTTCTAATTTCTTACTTAATAATTTTCTAAATGTTAATAAATTAGTAGTATTTTATTTTGAATAAGCATGTATGAGTTGAAGCAATTATTTTTTGACTAAATAAAAGGTCAAAATAATTTGAAATAGATAATTGTTCTAATAGTCTTAACTATTTAAACTGATTCAGCAAACAATAATTATAATTATTAAATTATTATATAAATTTATTATATAATAACATAATTTATTGTTATGTTATATTATAATTATAACATAATTAAATTATTATAATTAAATTATAATATGTATTTAGAAGAATATTTTATTAGCTAGATTTTATTACTATATTTAATAATTAACTTTTATTATTATAATAAACTTATAGTTATATTATTTTAATAATATAATTATATTATAATAAATTAATAATTATTATATTAATAATAAATTAATATAAATTAATTATTATAATTAATAATAATATAATATTACTATATCTTAGTTATACATAATATACTTAAAAATTATTAATCATTACTTAATTAATAAAATATTCCTAACTATTGAAATGATTATATAATTTATTATAATAAATAAATTAATAAATTTATATTATTAATTAAAATTACTTCAAATTGTTATCTATTATTAATTTGTTATACATAAAATACATTAGTAGTATCAGAATATATTATTGTTAGGACCCAAGATTTAATATAATGATAGATTATAAAAATTTCTACAAAATCAATTAAGTTGGTTAAATAATAAAATTAATATAACATTATTATAAGTTTAATTAAAACAATTATCAATGCCATAAAACAATAGTTTATAATAATAAATTGTAAATAAGTGACCTGTTATATAATATTATAAAATATTATTAATTTAATATAATAGATTTGTTATATATTTAGTATAATTATCATTATAATTAATATTATATAATTATAATTAACTATATAATAATTAATTAATTTAACTAATTTAACTGATTTTAAATTGTTTATATTCAAAATAAATAATGTTTAGTATTTATTATTGAAATAAATTATATTATTAATCCAATACTACAATTATTGGAGATAATTAATAATATTATTACTATAGTCAATTAAGTATTGGATTAATAATAATTAAGTTAACTTAAATATATAAATTTATAAGTAAATAATATTAGAATTTATATTTAAAATAATTGATATTAGTTTATAATTAAATTATAATTATTTAACTAATAAGTATTTGAATAATAATTTTATATTATTAATTATTATTAAATTAATAAATCATAATTAATTATACTCATGACTTAATTGATTTTGAATTAAAGATAATAAAATTATTTAAGACAATTGTTTTATCTCAAATAGGCTTATATGAACTGAAGTAATTATTTTATTATAAAACAAAAGCTCACGATGATTTGAAATAGATTACTATTCAAATAGTCATGACTATTTAAACTTGTTCAGTAAACATTTTTATTTTTAAAATCTTTTACTTATACATTGTCGAAATATTAATAAGTTAATATTATTTTATTCTGAATAAGCTAGTATGAACAAAAATAATTGTTTTATGACAAAACAAAAAGTCATAACAATTTGAAATAAATAATTGTTCAAATAGTTATAACGATTTGAACTTGTTACTTAAATTAATATCTATATTTTAATATTTGTAACTATCATTTAAATAATTACATTTAAATATTAATTAAAGTATTAATATTTACTAATTAATAGTTTAAATGAACATTTAAAAAATATTATTATAGTTTATCATTTATTATTGTTAGTTATTTAAATAAAAATTATATAAGCATATAATCTTAATAATATATAAGATAAATAAAATATTTAATATAGTATAATTATTTATTTTTAACATATTATAAATAAAATTAATATATTAATCAAATATAATTATAACATTTATTAAACATTAATAAATTATTTATTCCTCAATAACAATGAAATATTTAATAATTAAATTAATTTATTAATTATAACAATATTAACCATTAATATATTAATCAAATATAATTAGTTAATATAATAATTGATATTATTATTATCAATAATAATTAATTAAAATTATTATACTATTATTTGAAATAGTTATTAATATTAATATTATTAATAGTTAAATTATATATTATAATAAAAGTACAAATAGTTTGAATTAATTAATTAATTCAAATAGTAATTAACTTTATAATTTTATTTATTGAAGTATAAATAATTATAATGAATATAGTAATTAATTAATTACTATTATTAAAATTGAATACTAGCTAATATAACAAGTCACTTATTAATTTATCATTAATTTTATAATATTAAGTATTTATAAAATTATTTATAATAATTATATTTAATTTATATTATTATAAGATATTAGTAATATTTATTATCACTATTTAAAATTTTATTATTATAATAGCTATAATACTATAATAATTATTTAAGTATATATTAATAGTTAAGGTCATTACTTTTATTGTAAAATTATTATTCAAATACTTATAATATTAAGTAATATTAATTATTAGTTAATAATATATAATAACCATTTATTAATATAATCTAATTTAATAGTATAATCAAATTAATAATCTGATATAACTATTAATGTCATATATTTTATTATATAAATAAAAATTATTAATAATATATAATATTATATATAAATTAATAATATTAATAATATAATTAATATTTGATTGATATTTAATATATTAAAATAATATAAATAGATAATAATTAATATTACTAATATTCACATAAGTAATAATTAAATATTACTTACTTATATAAACTAATATATATTAATTTATAATAAAAATTATAAATAGTATATAATTTATAGCTTAATAATTATATATTATATATTTATTAATAATAATTCATATATATTTTTTATATATATTTGATTACTAAATCATATAGTCTTAAATATTATATAAATCATAATTATTATAATAATATATAATAAATTAATATTATTATACTATAATTTATTAACAAAATTATTACAAGTAATTATTAATTATTAATAAGACAATTAGATTATAAATAGTTACTAAACTATAATAATTAAGATAATAGTATACGAGCTTATTAGTAATTAACATAATATAGTACCAAATGACTATATTTAATATAATTACTAAATTATTAAATCATTCAAATGGTCATATTATAATCGTAATATTTAATTATAATTGTATATATTAATAAATAAAATAACTATATAATTTTTGTAATAAATTAATTCTCAAAGTGATATTATATTTTTTAAATATAAATATTATATAATTATTATATTTTGTCTACTATTAGACAAGATATTAAATTATAATAAATATGATTAATATTATTATATAAAAATAAATATTATTAGTATAAATTTAACAAATAAAACTTTATTAACAATATATAAATAATTAATATAGTAAATATTATAATATTATATAATTATAATATAAATAATTAATAATATTATTAATATAATTGTTATATAAATAAATGACTATGATTAATATTGTTCATTATAAACATATTTTTTTATAACTAAAAATATAATACATATTTGACATGTATATTATATTATAGTTAAATATAATATATTTTAATTATAATTAAAATAATATATATTATTACTATAATTGTTTTAATTCTATAATACTATATTTAATATATTAATTACTTAATTAATTAGTTTTTAATTTGTAACAAAAGGCCATTAGTTTCTAATCCCAAATAATTGTAAGTAAAATTATTATATAACAAAATAGATAATTATTAAGATATTAAACCTAAATCTAATACATAATTATAATATATATATATTAAAAACTTAATAATCAAAATTTAAGTTACCAAATAAATCATAATAATAATTATATATAAACATTATATGACAATTGTTATCTAATGTAATTATAATCATTTAAATTATAGTAAATAAATTATATCTATAATTTAAAATATTATTAATTTATAATAAATTATAAAATATATAATTTTAATAATTATTATTTAATAAACCAACGCAGTTATCTATTCATACACCTAATTAAATTAATTAGGTAAATTAATAGTTATAATTTGTAATTAGTACAAAATTAGTTAATTAATTAATATATAAATATTAATTAATTATAGTATTAATAATAATTTATTAATTAAAATTTATACTTATAAACCAATTTTATTTATTATCAATTTTAAATTACTTATCATTTATAATAATTTTAAATAAATATAATTTATTAGCAAACAGTAGGTATTATTTTAATCCAAAAGCTAACATATATTCATATTATAATATCTATTTTATTAATTAAATAATAGTTATAATATAAAATATTTAGTATAATTAATATTAAAATAGATAATCGTTCAAACACTATAGATAATTTATTTCATAATATTTTTGTAATAAATTACTATATAAGTTATTTGTATTATATAATAAATACTATTTTATTAATTAATAAATAAATTAATTTAATATATGCTTGTAATTTACTATTCAAATACACTAATTTATTAACACTAATTGAAATAATCTATTTTATTTTTATTGATAATAAATATAATTTGTTATCAATGGTTATATTATTAATTTAAATATTATTAATATATTATTATTATTAATACTAATATTATTAATATTAATGTACTAATCGATAGTATAATATAAGCTATGAATTAAACAAATTTAATCTATATTATATATTAATTATTATAATGTATTATAATTGATTAATTGTATTAGTTTAATAACATATTATATTAATTTTATTTGTTATAAGCAATAGAAAGGATCTTGTATTCTTTATTAAACCAACATTTATATATTAATTAATAAGTAAATGTATTCAAATATTATTATACTAATTAATAATAATATTAATTTTTTAAATATTTATAATAATTATTAATATTAAAATAATTAAATAACATAATATTAATAAAATTTAATTAATAATATAATATTATAATTTAATATTAATATATATTATTTTATTTGTAATTGTTAATTAAATATTATATTTATTTCATTATAAATAATATATATTATTCAATAGATCAAGTTAAAATATTAATTTTAATAAATAAATAGTCAAAATAATTGACTATAAAAATCGTCAATGAATTAATATTTATAAAATATTATAAAACTAATATTAAATATTAGTAATATTAAACAATATATTATATATTTTTATGTTTTAAATCTCTAACTTATCAATTTTTATAATATTAATAAAGTAATATTATTTTATTTAAGATAAGCTTTTATGAACTGAAACAATTATTTTATGATAAAATATAAGGTCATAATGATTTAAAATAGATAATTGTTTAAATAGTCAAAAATATTTGAACTTGTTCGGTAAATAGATTTTTTTCTAATTTCTTACTTAATAACTTTCTAAATTAGTTAACAAATTAATTCAATTATTATTATTTGTACAATAATTATTCAATATATATTAATTATTTTTTAATAATAATTTTTATAAACAATTTAAATATTATTTAAGTATTAATAATACTAAATATTACAAATTTAGGAAATTTATAATAATTTAATTATTTTAAAATATTAATTATTTTGTTATTATATACTATGAATATATGTTATATTAGTAAATATTTAACTATTTACTTATTAATATTTGCATTAATATACATATTATTTTTAAATAACTAATAATTAATAATTACTATTAATTATAAATATATTGTTCAATTTAATATATTGATATATTAATTTAATAATAATATGTCAATATTTAGTATAAATATTTATACTAATTAATAGAATAAATATTTAGTTTATTACTAGTAATTAATTAATTACTATATTTATAATCTTAATAATAACTATTAACAAATAAATAATCAAATTTTTTTATTAAATTAGAACAATTATTTGATTTATATCAACTATTATTAAATAAATAATAATATTAATTAGTTAATATATAAGATTACTTTAATAAAAAAATTACAAAAGAATAACTATTTTTATCAATTATGAAATAAATTTTATAATTTATTATTTGTAATTGTAATATATATATTAATTAATTAGTAATTTCGATTAATATTAACAATTGCAATAATTTAATATTAAATATTTTATTATAAATATATAATCATTAAATAGATTATATAATTACTTAATAAATAATATTATTAAAGTTATATATAATTTATAATATATTAAATTATGTATTGAATAAAAATAATAGTTATCAAATAGTCATATATAATAATTTATATAATTTAGATATAAATTAATTAATAATATATAATTATTATAATATTAATTATTTAAATTTATACTATATAAAATTATTATTATAATATTTTAAATTATAATTATAAACCTTTTGTTACAAAATAAATCTATTTTTAGAATAAGTAATAAGTTTACAATTATTGATTTTTATTAATTAATAGATATATAAAAAGATTTATTTTAAATAGTTTATTAATTTATATAATTATATTAATAAATTAATTTGAACAATTATCTAATATAGCTATATTAACTTATAAAAATTATATTAATAATAATATTAATTATTTATATTAATATTTATTAGCTTATTATAGAGTTATATAATATTTGCAAAATATTAATAAAGTAGTATTATTTTATTTTGAATAAATTTGTATGAATAAAAATAATTGTTTTATTATTAAATAATAATAAAATATTAATATTATAATTATAATATTATATAATCGATTAGTACTATTATTTGAATAGTTTACTAAATTAATATAATATAATTAATTTAATATTAAATAATTGTTATAAATAATTACTTATTTGATTTCTAATTAGTATGCCTTTGTTACGATTTGAAAAGGTCTTAACTAGACTTCAAATATAATGATAATTTATAATTTAAATATTAATATATTATAAATATTTATAATAGTTATTCATAATTATAGTATATTATTAATAACTATTTAATATTAGTAATAGTATATTAAATTTTAATTAAGTTTAAAAATATATAAAAAATACGATTATATGTTAACTGTTATTTAATTAATCAAATAGTAAAATAATATTATATTATTATTTTATAAGGTATGAAACTAATAATATAAAATCTAGTTATTATTATAATTTATATTTAATTAATAATTAAATTATTATAAATATCAATTATTAATAATATTTTATTTTATTTTTTCAACAATGTATAGATTGTGTTTATTAATTTAAATTTAAAAAAGTATTTGAATTTTAAAATTAATATAAAATGTTGTTGTAATGGTTTTGTGTCTGCTCGACGAATTTGGAAACAAAATTAAAATATGAAAAAATAACAGAGTCACGACCAATCTTTTTTGGCTAGGTGCGATTGGCCACCTATTAAAGTATATCCTTTTAATAAAATCTTAAAATTAATTAAGACATTTATATAGTAATATTAACTTATTTATAATTTATAAATAATCTAATTGTAATCCTTTACCAATCAATAGTTTATAATATATTTTGCAATTAGTATCTAACTAAAAATAAATTAATTAATAACAATAATAATAAACAAAATTATTAAATTTCTACTTATCAAAATATTAATTTGATAAAAAGTAATTATCAAATAATAAAATTTTTTAAATCTCTTTCAAGTTATTAATTTAAAATAAATTAATATTTATATAGTATTATATAGTAATTTTTATTTTTGATTATATAAATATTAATAAAGTTATATATAGTATAACTTATAAGATAATTATATTATTAAAATAATTTGTTTATATAATATTAGAGAGTCATAATATTAAGATTATTATAACTTATTTAATTACTAATAATTAAATAATTATACTAATTTATTTCTAATCAAATTAATACAAATATGTTTATTATAACATTTTATGACTAAACAAAAGGTAAAATTATTTAATACTTATAGTTATACTTATAATATTATAATATTAATAATAGTTAAATTATAATATTTTAATTAAACATAATATTAATTATGTTATAATTGATATCAATTATTAATCAAGTTATTAATGTTATAGTCGTAATATATCAATTTATTTAAAATTGATATTAGTTTATCAATTAATTCAAAATTAATAAGGAAAATTATAATAATTAATATATTTACAATAATGATAATATTTAATAATTCATATTAAATTAATTAATATTTAAGAATTAAATATAAATAATAATTATGATCATTGATATTATTATATTCAAGTAATACCAATTTATTAATTATCTATTTAGATTTTATTATTTCAAATAATATAATATATGATTTAATATTAAAAATTATAATTAATAATCTATTTTATATTAAATTATATTAATTATTGATTTTTATTAATTAATTTAAATAAATTTATAAATACTAATTTAACATAAATATTTTAAATAGAATAATAATTATCAAAAATAATTATTTAAATTAGTATCGATAATTTAAATAATTATTAATTTAAAAGATACTTATATTCCTTATAGTCTTAACTATTTAAACTTAAATTAGAATAATATGCAAATAGTTGTTTGTTCAACTTATTTTATTTTATCTAATTATAAGTTAAAATTGGTTTATGACAAAACAAATGGTCATAATGATTTGAAATAGATAATTGTTCAAATAGTCATAACTATTTGGAATAAATTTAAACTTAAATTAGAATAATATTCAAATAGATTAAACTATTTTTTAATAATAAATAGATAATAATCTATAACTAAATCTTTAATAATTATAACTATTACACTTCAGATTAATTAATTTATAATTAATAATTAAACTTTTGAATAATATTATATAAATATAATATTATAAAATATTATAGACTATTTATAAATATAAAGATTATATTATAATATTAAATATAATTAGTAAAAATATATTTAATTAAATATTCATATTTTAATTAATTAATTAAATAAAATTTAAATATTTATTATATTTATGAATTAATTTAAATATAAATTAAACTAATTTATCCTTAATAATTTAGTAATTATTATTTAAGTTTAATATTAATAAAAATTAAATTTAGTATTTAAGATAACTATATTATTATCGTAATTATTATTAATTATAACATAATAATTAGATTTATTTGTATTAATAATAACTTTTAATTTTACATATACACTTCTATTTTATTTTATTATAATGTTATAATGATTGTTAATAAATATTTATAATATATATCATATAATTTAAACAAAGGAAATAAAATAATTTATTATAATTAATTAAATTATACATGTCATATTACAAATATATTTCTACTAATATATGTTATTTTTATTAAATTGAAAATTAAAATAATTACAATTAAATATTTATATTTATAATTTAATTCTCTAAAGTATTAATATTTAATTATTAATTTTTATTTAATTAAATAAATTTATATTTAAAAATTTAATTAATAATTAAATAATAATACTAATTTATTACGTTTTGTTTAGTCATCAAAATACTTGTTTCATATCTTTCAAGTTTGTTTTAAATAATAATTATTTATTTAACTAAATTATTATAAGGATTTTAATTTTAATATTGATTTAATTATTAATTAATTTTTAATATTATTAAATAATAAATTAATATATTATTTTAATATGGTTTATATTAAATTATTTATTAATCTACTAAATCTAATTAATATATTATCTCTTACTTACAATTGTAGACAATTATATAGTTAGAATATAATTGAATATTAAAGATGATATAAAATATTATATATTTTATTAATTAGATAATAAAAGCCTATTTAAATATTATTTATTATTATTTTAAAACAAAAAGTTAATACTATATTCAATTATTATTTTTATTAATATTATAGTAATAATTAAATTATTAAACTATAAAAATTCATAATTAATAATAATAATTTTCAAATAATTTAAACATTATAATAATTATTTTATAATATTATTAATAATTAACTATTTAATATAATTTATTATAAATATTATTATTATTATTTATAAAATTTTAAATAGCTTACCCTTTAAACTATTATTATTATTATAAACAAATATTTAAAATAATATAAACTTAAATTATAATATTAGAACTATTGAAGCATGTTCAAAAAATAAATTTATTTTTTAAATTTTTAATTATTAAATTCAGAATATTAATTAATTTAATTATTTTATTTGAAATAAGCTTGCATGAACAGAAACAATTATTTTATGATAAAACAAAAGGTCACAATGATTTGAAATAGATAATTGTTCAAATAGTCATCACTATTTAAACTTGTTCAATAAACAAATTCATTTTTTTAAATCTCTTACTCATTAATTTTTAGAATGTTAATAAATTAGTAATATTTTATTTCTTATAAGCCTATATGAATTGATACAATTGTTTTATGACAAAATAATTAGATATAATAATTTATATTTAAAATTTATGATTAAAAAAATCATAATTAATTGAATTATATTAATAATAATTATTAATTGAATATAATAGGAATACTATATGTAATATTAATATTATATGTTAATATTATCATAAGTCATTTAACAATTATAAAATGATATTTTATCACGTTATAAATTAATTTATAAATTAATAAATTATTATTATAACATTATTAATAATAAATAATAAGATATTATTATTTATTAAATTAACATTAATTTATAAATTTTTTATAAGAGCAGCTATGTAATATATCAATATGAGTAAAATAATTCTAATTATAATTATAAATCTATTTATACAATTTTAATAAATTTAATTTTATTTAACATTAAGATTAATTTAGTATAATAAAATATAGAATGATAAATTATATGAACTATTTTGGTAAATAGATTTACTAATTAGTAAATTAATAATGTTATAATAATAATCTTTATTTAGTATAATTAACTAAATATTAATTTAGTATTATAGTAAATAAAATAAATTAACTGTAAACTTTTCAATTACTAAAATAACTTATTTAAACTATACATTTGTTCAAATAGTCATAACTATTTAAACGGTTTTGATAAATAAATTTATTTTTTAAATTTCTTACTTATTAACTTTTGAAAGATTAATAAATTAGTATTATTTTATTCTGAAGCTTGTATGATAAAAAAAAACAATTGTTATATGTCCAAACAAAAGGTAATATTGATTTCAAATAGATAATTGTTGAAATAGCCATAATTATTTGAACTAATTCGGTAAACAAAATCATTTTTTAAATCACTTACTTATTAATTTTTGAAATATTAACAAATTACTAGTATTTTTTTTGAATAATTATTTGTAATTAATACTATATAAAATATTTATATAACATATATAAAATTATTTTTATTAAGATAAATATATTATAATAAGTATAATACTATTATTTTTGTTAAGATAAATATATTATAATTATAATATTAATAATTAATAGTATATAAATAATTAATTTATTAGTATATCTCTATAATTTATCATATGATTTATTATATATAGTATCCAATTATCTATTATGTTTGTTAATTATATTATCGAATATAAAATTATAAAATATATAATAATTAATTATTTAAATAAATAAATAATTATGACTATTAAAATAATATTACTTTATTAATATTTCAAAAATTGAGAAGTTGGAGATTTAAAAAATAAATCAGTTTGTCGAATCAGTTCAAACAATTATTTATTTCAAATTAGTATGACCTTTTGTTTTATTATAAAACAATTGTTTTTGACCGTACAAGCTTATTCAAAATAACATAATTCTCATTTATTAATATTCCAAAAATTAAATAAGTGAGAGATTTAAAAAATGAATTTGTTTATGAACAAGTTCAAATAATTATGGCTATTTGAACAATTATCTAGTTCAAATTGCTATAACCTTTTGTATTGTCATAAATAATTTTTTCTATTCATACAAGCTTATTTCAAATATGTTTACCGAATAATTTTGAATAGTTATATTATAAATCTAATATATTAATAGTAATATAATTTAGTTTATATAGTTTACTGATATATATTATAGATATTAATTAGTTAAAATCAAATAGATTATAATTTATTTATTGATTAATAATAAACAGATTTATTATTAGGTTGATTTGAGAGTAATGCCACCTTTTTTAATTGGTTCTTGTTCCATTTTGAGCTTTATCTCATACGTAAGGAGAGAACTCATTAGTTTATAATATTTATATTATTATAAATAACAATTAATTTATAATAATTAAGAAATTTTGTTATATTACTATAATACTAAAATTTAAATTCACCTGACACATTCATAATTTAACTAGTATATTATATTTATAAACTATTATTAAAACATTATATAATATAAATTAATTATATAATATTATTAATAAATAATTTTAAATAACAAGTATATAAATGAATAATTATACTTAAGTATTATTAAAGTATAATACTTAATAATTATTAATTAATTAATTAATATATAAGACTATTTATTTTATATTATTTTATTCAAGAAAAGCTTCTATGACATTATTTTATATTAATTGAAAGTTATTAATATTTATTTAAGATTTATATATAATCATAATATATATATAAATATTTAAACTAATTTGAACAAAAAGATATTTAATGTATACAAAGAAAAATCTATTTCCATCTCATAATTGGAAAACACTTGAACAATTTCCCCTTGTCAATCCATTCCAATCAAAATGTATCTCATTTTACTATTGGAATTTTATTTTGTTTTATAACAAAATATAATATTAAGATAGATATTTTATTAATAATACATTTAAATATTATTAATTTTTAATATAATTATTGTTCATGATTATTTAATTAAATAATAATTTATTTAATTATTAATTATTTTTAGTTTAATAATTTAAACTTATAATAAGAGATTTATAATTAAATAATTATTTAATATTCTAAAATAGATAAAAATTAGTAATTAAATGATTAAATTAAAATAAGTATTATTGATAATTATTATTAAAGAATCATTAATTTTTATAAGTGTTAATTATATTTTAATTAAGATAATACCTTTAATTTATCCAAATAATTAATAATATTAAAATTTAATTAAATATTTTTGGATAATTATTACATTGTTATCATATAAGTAATTAGTCAATCTTTTTTTGTTTGGTAAACAAATTTATTTTTGTATATTAACTAATCAATTAATTATAATTTATTATATTAATTTAATTATTAATATAATTTATTTTATTATACGATTTATTTATTAATTATTACTATACTAATAATAATTTATCAATTGTTAATAGAATATAGTAATATTAAAGGGTTATATAATTTAAATGTACATTTAATCAATTATAGTTAGTTTATTATTATTTGTTAATAATAATATATAAATATTTAATAAAATATTATTTAAATATATATAATATTATATATAAAAGATTTATAATATAAATTATAATCTAATATATATATAATCTAATATATTAAGGTATTAGTAAAATTATTTTATATTAATTAATTAATATAAATATTTGATTAATAATTATATACAATTTAATATATATATAGTTAAATATGATTAAAAATTTGAATCTTAATGTATAAAATAATTAAAATTTTATAATAATAGAATATGTTATAATAATTTAATTTATTTAAATTAATCTATTATATTATTAAATAATGTATAATTGAATTATTATCCATAAGAAAAGTATTTAATTAATAAGATATAGTATTATTATAATATTAAAATTATGGTAAGTTATAATTTTTAATTATAATATATTTATTAATTATAATAGTCTAAAATAATTTAATATAAATTATAATTTTATTGTTATATTTTATATTTATTATTAACTTAGTTAAACTAATACTTACTTATTAATATAATTATAATAAGCAAATAGTCATTTCCAGATCACATAATATAAGTTTGCTAGTATTTGTAAAATACTAATGATTATGGCCATTAAGTAGAAACAATTTTTTAATTAACATTTGAATATTTAATAATTTAATTATATAAATATAATAGTAACAGAATATATCTAATAGCTTAATTTATTAAATATATTAAATAATAATATAAAATAACTTTTTATTTTATATTATTATTATATAAATATTTAATTAGTATGATAATTTTAATAAATATATTTATCATTAATAATAATAATTTAATAATTATTGAAATATTTGAAATTATAACTATTTCAAATAGAATTATATTATATATTTTATTTATAACAATTTGAAATTATATTAATTACTTATATGGTAACTAACATTATAATATTATATTTATATAATAATATTAATTAATTAATATAATTAATAATAATATTTGAATTACTCTTGCTTATAACAATTATAAATTAATAATTAATATTTTAAATGACTAATTTTATTTACTATAATTAATTATAATAAGTTTTATAATTTTATAATTTGTGCGAGTGAGGATTTTGTTATAATATATATTATTTTTGAATCTATTTTAGAATAAGTTATATCTGATAAATATAAATAACTTTATTTATTAGTAATTAATAAAATAGTTGAATTGTGTAACTAGTTCAAATAATTATGATTATTTGATTTTATAAAATTATAAATTCAATTAATTATTATTAATTAATTATATTTGATAAATATAATAGATTTAATTAAACATAATCTTTTAATTTATAATTATAATTAACATATATATTGTTATAGTTATATTAATTATCTTTTTATATAAATTATTTATTAATAATTATTAATATTTAATAATTACTAAAAAGTCGTAACGATTTGAAATAAATAATTGTTCAAGTAATTATAACTATTTAACTAGTTTGATGAACATATTTATTTTTTAAATCTCTTATTAATTTTTGAAATATCAAGAGATTAATATTATTTTATTTCAAACAAACTTATATGAACAAAAACATTTGTTTTATGACAAAGGGACATAATGATTTAAAATAGATAATTGTTCAAACATATAATTATTTGTATATAAAAATTATAAATTTTTAAATTTATAATAAATTAATCTAATTAATATAATATAGCTAAAATAATTCATATAATTATAATATAATTACTTAATAATTAATTAGCTATTATAACATTAAATTAATATGAATATATTATTAATATTAACAATAATTTTTATGACTATTTATTGATATTAATAAATAGTAATAAAAAATTGTCATAATTTTTATAAATTTGTTACAAATTTATACTATAATTTAATTATATTTAAAATTGTCATAATAAATTACTATTAATAAATAATTTATTAAATTAAATTAAAATAATTTAAATTTTAATATTATAATTTAATTATATTGTTTAATTAATAATATTATTTAAATTACTTATTATTTAAATAAAATAATTTAAACAATTGTTTTATGACAAAACAGAAATTCATAATGATTTGAAATAAATAATTGTTTAAATGGCCAAAATTATTTGAGCTGATTTGATAAATTGATTTATGTTTTAAATCTCTAACTTATCAATTTTTATAATATTAATAAAGTAATATTATTTTATTTAAGATAAGCTTTTATGAACTGAAACAATTATTTTATGATAAAATATAAGGTCATAATGATTTTAAATAGATAATTGTTTAAATAGTCAAAAATATTTGAACTTGTTCGGTAAATAGATTTTTTTCTAATCTCTTACTTAATAATTTTCTAAATTAGTTAACAAATTAATTCAATTATTATTATTTGTACAATAATTATTCAATATATATTAATTAATTTTTAATAAGAATTTTTATAAACAATTTAAATATTATTTAAGTATTAATAATACTAAATATTACAAATTTAGGAAATTTATAATAATTTAATTATTTTGTTATTATATAATATGAATATATGTTATATTAGTAAATATTTAACTATTTACTTATTAATATTTGTATTAATATACATATTATTTTTAAATAACTAATAATTAATAATTACTATTAATTATAAATATATTGTTCAATTTAATATATTGATATATTAATTTAATAATAATATGTCAATATTTAGTATAAATATTTATACTAATTAATAGAATAAATATTTAGTTTATTACTAGTAATTAATTAATTACTATATTTATAATCTTAATAATAACTATTAACAAATAAATAATCAAATTTTTTTATTAAATTAGAACAATTATTTGATTTATATCAACTATTATTAAATAAATAATAATATTAATTAGTTAATATATAAGATTACTTTAATAAAAAATTACAGAAGAATAACTATTTTTATCAATTATGAAATAAATTTTATAATTTATTATTTGTAATTGTAATATATATTAATTAATTAGTAATTTCGATTAATATTAACAATTGCAATAATTTAATATTAAATATTTTATTATAAATATATAATCATTAAATAGATTAAATAATTACTTAATAAATAAATATTTATTTAAAGTTATATATAATTTATAAATATATTAAATTATGTATTGAATAAAAATAATAGTTATAATTTTTATCTTATATATTATTAAGATTATATGCTTATATAATTTTTATTTAAATAACTAACAATAATAAATGATAAACTATAATAATATTTTTTAAATGTTCATTTAAACTATTAATTAGTAAATATTAATACTTTAATTAATATTTAAATGTAATTATTTAAATGATAGTTACAAATATTAAAATATAGATATTAATTTAAGTAACAAGTTCAAATCGTTATAACTATTTGAACAATTATTTATTTCAAATTATTATGACTTTTTGTTTTGCCATAAAACAATTATTTTTGTTCATAGTAGCTTTTCAGAATAAAATAATATTAACTTATTAATATTTCGACAATGTATAAGTAAAAGATTTTAAAAATAAAAATGTTTACTGAACAAGTTTAAATAGTTCATGACTATTTGAATAGTAATCTATTTCAAATCATCGTGAGCTTTTGTTTTATAATAAATAATTACTTCAGTTCATATAAGCCTATTTGAGATAAACAATTGTCTTAAAATAATTTTATTATCTTTAATTCAAAATCAATTAAGTCATGAGTAATAATTAATTATGATTTGTTAATTTAATAATAATTAATAATATAAAATTATTATTCAAATACTTATTAGTTAAATAATTATAATTTAATTATAAACTAATATCAATTATTTTAAATATAAATTCTAATATTATTTACTTATAAATTTATATATTTAAGTTAACTTAATTATTATTAATCCAATACTTAATTGACTATAGTAATAATATTATTAATTATCTCCAATAATTGTTAGTATTGGATTAATAATATAATTTGTTTCAATAATAAATTACTAAACATTATTTATTTTGAATATAAACAATTTAAAATCAGTTAAATTAATAATTAAAAATATTAATTATATAGTTAATTATAATTATATAATATTAATTATAATGATAATTATACTAAATATTATAACAAATCTATTATATTAAATTAATAATATTTTATAATATTATATAACAGGTCACTTATTTACAATTTATTATTATAAACTATTGTTTTATGGCATTGATAATTGTTTTAATTAAACTTATAATAATGTTATATTAATTTTATTATTTAACCAACTTAATTGATTTTGTAGGAATTTTTATAATCTATCATTATATTAAATCTTGGGTCCTAACAATAATATATTCTGATACTACTAATGTATTTTATGTATAACAAATTAATAATAGATAACAATTTGAAGTAATTTTAATTAATAATATAAATTTTATTAATTTATTTAATTATAATAAATTATATAATCATTTCAATAGTTAGGAATATTTTATTAATTAAGTAATGATTAATAATTTTTAAGTATATTATGTATAACTAAGATATAGTAATATTATATTATTATTAATTATAATAATTAATTTATATTAATTTTATTATTAATATAATAATAATTAATTTATTATAATATAATTATATTATTAAAATAATATAACTATAAGTTTATTATAATAATAAAAATTAATTATTAAATATAGTAATAAAATCTAGCTAATAAAATATTCTTCTAAATACATATTATAATTTAATTATAATAATTTAATTATGTTATAATTATAATATAACATAACAATAAATTATGTTATTATATAATAAATTTTATAATAATTTAATAATTATAATTATTGTTTGTTGAATTAGTTTAAATAGTTAAGACTATTAGAACAATTATCTATTTCAAATTATTTTGACCTTTTATTTAGTCAAAAAATAATTGCTTCAACTCATACATGCTTATTCAAAATAAAATAATACTAATTTATTAACATTTAAAAAATTATTAAGTAAGAAATTAGAAAAAAATCTATTTACCGAACAAGTTCAAATATTTTTGACTATTTAAACAATTATCTATTTAAAATCATTATGACCTTATATTTTATCATAAAATAATTGTTTCAATTCATAAAAGCTTATCTTAAATAAAATAATATTACTTTATTAATATTATAAAAATTGATAAGTTAGAGATTTAAAACATAAATCAGTTTATCGAATGAGCTCAAATAATTTTGGCCATTTAAATAATTATCTATTTCAAATCATTATGAATTTTTGTTTTATCATAAAACAATTGTTTAAATTATTTTATTTAAATAATAAGTAATTTAAATAATATTATTAATTAAACAATATAATTAAATTATAATATTAAAATTTAAATTATTTTAATTTAAATTAATAAATTATTTATTAATTAATAAATATTATTATTTATTAATAGTAATTTATTATGACAATTTTAAATATAATTAAATTATAGTATAAATTTGTAACAAATTTATAAAAATTATGACAATTTTTTATTATTATTTATTAATATCAATAAATAGTCATAAAAATTATTGTTAATATTAATAATATATTCATATTAATTTAATGTTATAATAATTAATTAATTATTAAGTAATTATATTATAATTAGATGAATTATTTTAGCTATATTATATTAATTAGATTAATTTATTATAAATTTAAAAATTTATAATTTTTATATACAAATAATTATATGTTTGAACAATTATCTATTTTAAATCATTATGTCCCTTTGTCATAAAACAAATGTTTTTGTTCATATAAGTTTGTTTGAAATAAAATAATACTAATATATTGATATTTCAAAAATTCATAAGAGATTTAAAAAATAAATCTGTTCATCAAACTAGTTAAATACTTATAATTACTTGAGCAATTATTTATTTCAAATCGTTACAACTTTTTAGTAATTATTAAATATTAATAATTATTAACAAATAATTTATATAAAAAAATTAATATAACTATAACAATATATATGTTAATTATAATTATAAATTAAAAGATTATGTTTAATTATATCTATTATATTTATCAAATATAATTAATTAATTAATTAATAATAATTAATTGATTTTATAATTTCATAAAATCAAATAATCATAATTATTTGAACTAGTTATATAATTTAACTATTTTATTAATTACTAATAAATATAAGTTATTTATATTTATTTGATATAACTTATTCTAAAAATAGATTCAAAAATAATATATATTATAACAAAATCCTCACTCGCACAAATTATAAAATTATAAAACTTATTATAATTAATTATAGTAAATAAAATTAGTTATTTAAAATATTAATTATTAATTTATAATTGTTATAAGCAAGAGTAATTCAAATATTATTATTAATTATATTAATAATTAATTAATATTAATTATTATAAATATAATATTATAATGTTAGTTACCATATAAGTAATTAATATAATTTCAAATTGTTATAAATAAAATATATAATATAATTCTATTTGAAATAGTTATAATTTCAAATATTTCAATAATTATTAAATTATTATTATTAATGATAAATATATTTATTAAAATTATCATACTAATTAAATATTTATATAATAATAATATAAAATAAAAAGTTATTTTATATTATTATTTAATATATTTAATAAATTAAGCTATTAGATATATTCTGTTACTATTATATTTATATAATTAAATTATTAAATATTCAAATGTTAATTAAAAAATTGTTTCTACTTAATGGCCATAATCATTAGTATTTTACAAATACTAGCAAACTTATATTATATATCTGGAAATGACTATTTGCTTATTATAATTATATTAATAGGTAAGTATTAGTTTAACTAAGTTAATAATAAATATAAAATATAACAATAAAATTATAATTTATATTAAATTATTTTAGACTATTATAATTAAAATAAACTATATTATTAATACTTAAAATAAAATTATAACTTACCATAATTTTAATATTATAATAATACTATATCTTATTAATTAAATACTTTTCTTATGGATAATAATTCAATTATACATTATTTAATAATATAATAGATTAATTTAAATAAATTAAATTATTTATAACATATTCTATTATTATAAAAATTATTAATTATTTTATACATTAAGATTCAAATTTTAATCATATTTAACTAATATATATATTAAATTGTATATAATTATTAATTCAAATATTTATATTTAATTAATTAATATAAAAATAATTTTTACTAATACCTTATTATAATTAGATTATTATATATATTAGATTATAATTTATATTATAAATCTGTTATATATATATAATATTATATATATTTAAATAATATTTTATTAAATATTTATATATTATTATTAAAAAATAATAATAAACTAACTAATAATTGATTAAATGTACATTTAAATTTAATAACCCTTTAATATTACTATATTCTATTAACAATTGATAAATTATTATTAGTATTGTAATAATTAATAAATAAATAGTATAATAAAATACATTATATTAATAATTAAATTAATATAATAAATTATAATTAATTGATTAGTTAATATTACAAAAATAAATTTGTTTACCAAACAAAAAGATTGACTAATTACTTATATGATAACAATATAATAATTATCCAAATAATATTTAATTAAAATTTAAAATTATTAATTATTTGGATAAATTAAAGGTATTATCTTAATTAAAATATAATTAATACTTATAAAAATTAATGATTCTTTAATAATAATAATAATTATTATCAATAATACTTATTTTAATTTAATCATTTAATTACTAATTTTTTATCTATTTTTAGAATATTAAATAATTATTTAATTATTAAATCTCTTATTATAAGTTTAAATTATTAAGCTAAAAATAATTAATAATTAAATAAATTATTATTTAATTTAAATAATCATGAACAATAATTATATTAAAAAATAATAATATTTAAATGTATTATTAATAAAATATCTATCTTAATATTATATTTTGTTATAAAATAAAATAAAATTCCAATAGTAAAATGAGATACATTTTGATTGGAATGGATTGACAAGGGGAAATTATTCAAGTGTTTTCCAATTATGAGATGGAAATAGATTTTTCTTTGTATACATTAAATATCTTTTTATTTACATATTTTGAGCTTAATTGTTCAAATTAGTTTAAATATTTATATATATATTATGATTATATATAAATCTTAAATAAATATTAATAACTTTCAATTAATATAAAATAATGTCATAGAAGCTTTTTTTGAATAAAATAATATAAGATAAATAGTCTTATATATTAATTAATTTATTAATAATTATTAAGTATTATACTTTAATAATACTTAAGTATAATTATTCATTTATATATTTGTTATTTAAAATTATTTATTAATAATATTATATAATTAATTTATATTATATAATGTTTTAATAATAGTTTATAAATATAATATACTAGTTAAATTATGAATGTGTCAGGTGAATTTAGATTTTAGTATTATAGTAATATAACAAAATTTCTTAATTATTATAGCTTAATTATTATTTATAATAATATAAATATTATAAACTAATGAGTTCTCTCCTTACGTATGAGATAAAGCTCAAAATGGAACAAGAACCAATTAAAAAAGGTGGCATTACTCTCAATAAATATGTTTATTATTAATCAATAAATAAATTATAATCTATTTGATTTTGACTAATTAATATCTATAATATATATCAGTAAACTACATAAACTAAATTATATTACTATTAATATATTAGATTTATAATATAACTATTCAAAATTATTCGGTAAACATATTTGAAATAAGCTTGTATGAAAAGAAAAAAATTATTTATGACAATACAAAGGTTAATAGCAATTTGAACTAGATAATTGTTCAAATAGCATAATTATTTGAACTTGGTTCATAAACAAATTTATTTTTTAAATCTCTCACTTATTTAATTTTTGGAATATTAATAAATGAGATTATGTTATTTTGAATAAGCTTGTACGGTCAAAAACAATTGTTTTATAATAAAACAAAAGGTCATATTGATTTGAAATAAATAATTGTTTGAACTGATTCGACAAACTGAATTTATTTTTAAATCTCCAACTTCTCAATTTTTGAAATAGTAATAAAGTAATATTATTTTAATAGCATAATTATTTATTTAAATAATTAATTATTATATATTTATAATTTTATATTCGATAATATATTAATAAATATAATAGATAATTGGATACTATATATATAATAAATCATAAGATAAATTATAGAGATATACTAATAAATTAATTATTTATATACTATTATTATTAATATTATAATTAATATATATTCATCTTAACAAATAATGTATTATACTTATTATAATATATTTATCTTAATAAAAATAATTTTATATGTATTATATAAATATTTTATATAGTATTAATTACAAATAATTATTCAAAAAAATACTAGTAATTTATTAATATTTCAAAAATTAATAAGTAAGTGATTTAAAAAATGATTTTGTTTACCGAATTAGTTCAAATAATTATGGCTATTTCAACAATTATCTATTTGAAATCAATATTACCTTTTGTTTGGTTATATAACAATTGTTTTTTATCATACAAGCTTCAGAATAAAATAATACTAATTTATTAAATCTTTCAAAAGTTAATAAGTAAGAAATTTAAAAAATAAATTTATTTATCGGAACCGTTTAAATAGTTATGACTATTTGACAAATGTATAGTTTAAATAAGTTATTTTAGTAATTGAAAGTTTACAATTAATTTATTTTATTTATTATAATACTAAATTAATATTTAGCTAATTATACTAAATAAAGATTATGTATTATGACATTATTAATTTACTAATTACTAGATCTATTACCAAAATAGTTCATATAATTTATCATTCTATATTTATTATACTAAATTAATCTTAATATTAATTAATATTAATATAAAATTAATTTATTAAATTGTATAAATAGATTTATAATTATAATTAGAATTATTTTACTCATATTGATATATTACATAGCTGCTCTTATAAAAAATTTATAAATTAATGTTAATTTAATAAATAATAATATCTTATTATTTATTATTAATAATGTTATAATAATAATTTATTAATTTATAACGTGATAAAATATTATTTTATAATTTTTAAATGACTTATGATAATATTAACATATAATATTAATATTACATATAATATTCATATTATATTGAATTAATAATTATTAATTAATATAATTCAATTAATTATGATTTTTTATATCATAATTTAAATATAAATTATTATATTTAATTATTTTGTCATAAAACAATTGTATCAATTCATATAGGCTTATAAGAAATAAAATATTACTAATTTATTAACATTCTAAAAATTAATGAGTAAGAGATTTAAAAAAATGAATTTGTTTATTGAACAAGTTTAAATAGTGATGACTATTTGAACAATTATCTATTTCAAATCATTATGACCTTTTGTTTTATCATAAAATAATTGTTTCTGTTCATGCAAGCTTATTTCAAATAAATAATTAAATTAATTAATATTCTGAATTAATAAGTAAAAATTTTAAAAATAAATTTATTTTTTGAACATGCTTCAATAGTTTCTAATATTATAATATAAGTTTATATTATTTTAAATATTTTTTTATAATAATAATAATAATAGTTTAAGGGTAAGCTATTTGAAATTTTATAAATAATAATAATAATATTTATAATAAATTATATTGAAATAGTTAATTATTAATAATATTATAAAACAGTTATTATTATAAAAAATTATATAATGTTTAAATAATTATATTAGTTAAATTATAAATTAATTATTAATTAATAATATAATTAATATATCTATTAATTTTAATGAATCAGATTATTACAATTTAATAAGTTTAATTATAATATCGATCTCAAATAAATAATTATATACTAGATTATTATAATTTAAATAACAAATTATAATTGTTCATAACAATATTATTTGTGATTATATTAAAATTATATTTAAATTAAATAATTTTTATTATTTAATAATATACTAATTAATTTAATTATTAAATAAATTAAACTAATTAACTAATAATGTTAATATTTACATTATTAACAATTTATTTAGTATTTAAATAAATCTTATAATTATTAACTTTATATATTAATTCTGCTTATCATTAATTCATATTTATAATATAATAATTATGACAAATCAATTGTTATTTAATTAGTATATATAATAAAAATAATATGTTAATATTATGACCATTTATTTATAATATAAATATTTAGATTATATATTTATTATTTGAATATATATTTTTTGAATAAATAATATAAATAAATTAAGATTAAATCTATTATTTAATATATAATTCCAAAAATATAATAATTTATATTATTATTTATACTATTATTAATTTATAATAATTTCTATTATAATATTCATAAATATAATTTATTATTTATAAAAGTTTATAAATTATTTAATAATAATTTAAATTAATTATTATACTATTTATAATTATAATATATATATTATATATAAATTAATAATATTATAAATATAATTATTTAATCAATAATTAAAGTATTAGTTAATAATAATTTATTAGTTTTGTCATAAAATGATTATCAATTCAAATAATATAATATTTAAAATTATAATTATAAACAATCAATTATATTAATAATTGAAAAAACTAATTGAGTTAATTAATAAGTACTAATCAATAGTACATTAAAAAGGTTAAAATTAAATATATAGAATACAATTAAATGTTATATTAATAGTATATTAATTTAAATTATAATAACATATTATAGTACTGTAATTACAAATTAATACTAATATAATAGAATCCAATTATTATATATTAATAATAAATTAATTTAATTAAATTTATTAACTATAATTCAATATAGTTATTATTGTATTAATTTAGTTTAATTGTTAATATATAAAATATTACTAATATATTAATTTTAATTAACAATTCAATGATGTATTGATAATAAATTATTTTAAATTATGATTAATTAATATATAAATATAACTATTTTATTTAATTCGATAATTAAACTAATAAAATATTAATTATTTTATAATCAATAAATTAAATTATAATTAAATCGTCAATGAATTATTAACTATTATTATCTTCTTGTATGTTATTATTGATAATAAATTATCAATAAATATTGAATATTCATTATATTATCGTTATTAGTTATGACTATTACGATATTTTATAAATATTCTAATTGTTAATTTATATATTAATATACATCACTATTTACTTTTGGATTGTAGAACCAATGAAAGGTAAGAATGTAGACTTAATATAATTTAAATAATATATAATAGTTTATATTAAAAATAATAACTTATATAATATATAATATTAACTATTATAATACTAAATATAACATAAAAAATAAATTTGTTTACCGAATCGGTTCAAATAGTTACGACTATTTATTCTATATTTTAAAATATACATTAAATATTTAGTATTTAGTAATAATTTGATCACAATAATTTGATCAATAAGTTTATAATCAAATTAAGTTAATAATAAGCTTTAAAATTTATATAATTAAATATAATAAGTAATAATTGATTATATATATTACTGGAAAGATTCGTTATCAATTTTTTAAAATAATCAGATATATAAAAGTAAACTATTAATTGTATATTATTGAAATATTATATAATAATATAAGTAAGAATTTTATTTATATTAAATTATAATTATAATAGTTAATTATTTTAATAATTAATACAAATTATTCTTATAAATCATATAAATTATAATTATACATTAATATATTATATATAATTATTTTATAATATATTTAGATATTCAATAACTTTATTAATAAATATAAACTAATATTTAATTACAAATATTTGATTATTTGTAATAATAAATATTTATTTAATTAATTATTTAAAATTAATAAGTAAAAATTTAAAAAATAAATTTGTTTTCTGAACACATTCAAATAGTTAGGACTATTTGAACAATTATCTATTTCAAATCATAGTGTCCTTTTGTTTTGTCGTAAACCAATTGTTTTTGTGTATAAAAGCATATTCAAAATAAAATAACACTAATTTGTTAAATTTCTAAAAATTAATAAGTAAAAGATTTAAAAAATAAACCTATTTTATTCACACAAGTTTATTCTAAATAAAATTATATTAATTTACTAATATTCTAAAAATTAAAAGTTGGATATTTAAAAAATAAATCTGTTTACCAAACAAGTTTAAATAGTCATATCCATTTGAACTATTATCTATTTCAAATTGTTATGATATTTTGTTTTGTCATAAAACATATCTTTTGCTTACTAATTTTTTGAATGTTAATAATTAAAAATTTTAAATTTTAAATATTTAAATTAAAATATTTAATTTTTATTATTTAATTGTCGATATTTATTAATAAATAAGCTATGAAATAATAATATAATTTATGAATTTTATTAAATAATTATTAAAATAATCATAAATATTTTAATTATTGATTAATAAATTATTGATTCAATAGACTATTCACATATACATTTAATTATTATACTATTTGATTATTATAAAATTATTAACTAATTTAATATTTATAATGAAATAATTATTATTTCCTGAAACAATTGTTGTATGACAAAAAATTATTTTTGTTAATTAAATTAATTATAAGCTAATAATAACTAATTATTATACTATTTAATTATAATAATTATCTAATATATAATTAAGCTAATAAATTAGTTTTATAATTTAACAAATAATATGAAATATTTTATTCAAAATAAATAACACTAATTTATTAAATTAAATATTATTAATTAATATATTATTAATTTACTAATTAATAAATTAACTAATATTAATTAATAACAATGATTAAAATATTTACAATTATTTCTAATAATATTAATTATATTTATAATTAGTTAATATAATAACATTAAATAATATATAAATTAAATAATCATTTAAATAAAAAT
>NW_019168502.1:0-89750 GCF_002303985.1 Durio zibethinus
TTCATAACTTTCAGCTCTACCCTTCCACTGGGCCTTTTCTTCTTGAAGTTTCTGAATCTTTTGCTTTAACTTGCTCTTTTCAGACTCAAATTCTTTTGTTGCAAGCTCTAATTCTGATGGTGTCTCTTCAAGTTTTTCTTCTGTTGGTGGTTGAGAGATTTCATAAGTGAATACCATTTCTTGTCTTCTCTTTGTTCTCCAAACCAAATAACCTGGGGTGACTTTTCAGTGAACGGTCCAGGATTCACTCTTCGGGGATTTTTCCATGCTTTAATCATCTCATTCATCCTTTGAAATGCTTTAGGCTCACTGTAAGAGAAATCTAACTGATGAAGCCCATAATTCATAAGAATAAATTGTTCTCCCCCCAATTGCCTTCTTACTAGGAGTGGTGCAGAATTCATTACTCCCCATAAACCCAAAAGTGGAACCACTGTACTATCCCCACATTGATACAACATAGGCTCACGATTCATCCATGGGGCCAACCATCTCACCCTGGTACTTTCCCAACTTTTGTAAGAAAGTTATCCATTCTTGTTTTAGATTTTCTGCTTTGACCACCACTTTCGCAGAATTCTTTGATCGAAAAATGATTACGGATGTAAAGCTTCGAGAAAGCACCATTTCCTTATTCAAAATGGCTTTTCATCCATAAGTACAAATAACTGTATGCATCTTATGAAACGCCTTCCATTTCGACAATAATAACTCAAAGATCTGATAGTCTCTGCTAATATTACCGTTGAAGGATTACAGCCATTGATCACACTTTCGAAGAAATCAACCACCGCTATCTCAATATGTCCCAAAACCTTTGGAAAGATTACCAGTCTGTATATAGCCAAGGTAAATACATCTAACCCTCATTTTTCATTGGCATGTTGCATCAGAAACTCATGAAAAAACTTTCAAGGTAGGCAGACCTGTTCTTGTTTCTTCTTCGTATGAGAATCCACAATTTCCTTATCTATCCCCCCATGAGTTGAGCCAGACTTTTATGAAATCCTGACTTATATTTTTTGACATATATCTTGTCAGGAGTCTTGAGATGCAAACCCAACAAGACCGAATATTCTTCTGTGGTGGGAGTCATATCAGCTTCGTTAAAGATGAAACACTTGTATCCAGGATCCCAGAATTGTGTTGCAGCTCTAATTAGTTGATCATCAACAACCACTACTAGAAGGTGTGCTATATGCCCATGTTTCTGACAAAATTGCTCTTATCTTGACAAACTCATTCTCTTTCAGATATCAACCAAATCCCCTAAATTGTTCTGTTTGAGGAGGATAGATGTTTCTTGAGGCAGAGTAGAATCATACCCAATTGGCAAGCAATGTCCCATCTTCAGTTGAATCTTTTCTGACTGGGCTTTTACTTCATTAGGTGTCCCACAGGGTGTTAATACTGATTAAGAACAAACTAAACGTTCATTGGCATCCATGAAAAAAATTTGTTGAAGACCGTTTTTTCAAGCAAATGTTCTTTATGCAACTTTATGATATGCGTATGAACCAATGCAAAAGAATAAGAAAAAGGTTAGTATACCCCAGAAAAAGAACAAATAACTAAGTAAAATTACACAAAGTAAAAGGGATGAACCCTATGCTTTTAGTCAATTCTAAAAGGAAGAGTGATTGGCTCTATCTATAGGTTAGGCTCTCTTAAGGTTAACTATATGCGATTTTAGGGTCAAAGTCTAAAAGGTCTTCAATTGTTCCTTAATCCTTGTCCATTACAGACTAGTAAGGCACCCCTAATCCTCACCCAATTACAGGCTACAAGCGAAAAAGGTTCAATTTGAGTGGGAATATTTTGCTAGCCACTACGGAGGCATTAGACCTCACGAAAGCAATAGGTACTTTACTCATACCTAGAGGGACGGAGCTCGGGTGTAGAGCTCATGTTATGCACATGCATATGAATGACATAATTAATAAGGTAAATAAACATGAATGAATAATAACACATAAATACAAACAGGTTCAATTTTATTAGGCTTTTGGATAACACAAATTATTTGCTGGCCAGACTCTCAATGTCCGCAGCGGAGTCACCAAGCTGTCAAAATGTCTAGATTCGGGGATCTATCACTAGACATTGACTTTTAGGAGTCGTCACCAATCATTTTTATCTAGGTGCGATTGACCACCTAAAGAATCTGTCCTTTCAGGGAACACCTAAGTTTAAGGGCCCCTAAAAGAATAGGTTCAGGTCTACTAACCAGAACAGAGTTCGGGAGTTCGGTTACGTGTAAGGAAGGTTATAGCACCCTCACAACACCCATCAAAAGATGGTACCAACATAACTTTGTGTTATCCAAATAGCCTTAAAATTTTACCAAGTAATTAATTATTGGAAATTATTCTCAATTGACTCTAATACTTTTAGCAAAAAATTGAGAAAATTCCCTCACCTCAAGAGTATGCAAGAAAACTACTGTTTCACTTGCAGAGGCTCCGTCGTCGGATTATTTAAAGAAAAATCAAAATCAAAATTAAAATAAAAAGGAAGAAAAGAATGATTGTTCCTGCGTAGGAAAAATTGATACTTTCAACTTTTTCCTAAAAATATTCTTTTGAAACTTTAATTTAGAGGAAGATTGATACTTTAAACTTTTCCTCAAAAATTGATTTTTTGAAAATTTATTTTTAAGGAAATTGATACTTTCAATTTTCCCCAAAAAAAAATTTTTTTTTGGAAATTTTGATTTTCAAGGAAAAATTGATACTTTCAACTTTTCCTCAAAAATATTTTTGGAAACTTTTGATTTCAAGGAAAATTGATACTTTTAACTTTTCCTCAAAAACCTTTTTTTGAAATTTTATTTTTAAGGAAAATTGATACTTTCAACTTTTCCCCAAAAATATTTTTTTTGGAAATTTATTTTTAAGGAAAATTGATACTTTCAACTTTTCCCCAAAAATATTTTTCCCCAAAAAAGTTTTAAAAAAATCTTGAACCATACAAAGTTTCAAAAATCGTGAAAATAGAAAACGAGTCGTGTTGCCATGAAACTTCACATGAAGGATTAATGGACCATTGTATGAATTTACATGCCATAAAAATGGCAATGGCACGGTAGAAATATGAAGATGTGCCTAAACCCAGCTACCACCTTATCGATCCACGGCTTGTGCATCCCGCCTCTTTGGGCAGCGTAGTGCTCACCCGCCCACCTGCTCATTTCGTCGATTAGCTTAGGCATACAGAGTTCATTCCTAGTCTAAGATTGGACCGGACCGAGGGTTACAGCAGTAGGATCGATAGCACACTGAAGGGGACCCGACCGATCTTCGACTTACGCAGCCTGCCCCTCTGGCTGGCTGAGCGCCCGCACACTCATTTCATGGGTTGATCCCCAGTCCAAGATCAGACTGGACCGAGGGTTGCGGGTGCACATGCTGGGCTCGAGCATGTGCTGGTGCCACTTTTTTTTTTCGCCAGGGCACCATCACCAGAGCACCTGACCGGCGGCATTGGGGTTCCGACGATTGGGGGGGTGGGGGTGGATGTGCACACATGATGTGTGATGGCTGCTGGTACTTGGCCCTTATGTTGGCCTCCTATCCCTCATCAAACCTCGAGAACTCACACCCCCTTAAAGAGCTTTTGAGATTTTACAGGTTTGCTGCCAGTAGCCATTAAAGTGTCTGAAATGGGGACACTTTTTTCAAATGGTCACAAAATCCTTTACACTTCGAGTTTTTAGCTGAATTTTTTTGTGCATGCTAAAAAAAAATACAAGGATCACGTCTACCAAGTTTCGTGCCAAAACTCCTTCTGAAAAAATTTTAAAAAAATCTCAAACAGTAAAAAGTTTCAAAAATCATGAAAAATACAAAACAAGTCGTCTTGCCATGAAACTTAACATGAAGGCTTAAGGGACCATTGTATGAATTTACAAGCCATAAAAATGGCATTGGCACGGCAAAAATATGAAGATGTGCCTAAACTCACCTACCACCCTATCGATCCACGGCTTGCGCATCCCGTCTCTCTGGTCGGCGTAGTGCCCGCCCGTCCACTCGTTTCGTAGGTGGGCTTAGGTATACGGAGTTCATTCCCAGTCTAAGATTAGACCGTATAGAGCGTTGCTGCAGCAGGATCGACAGCACGCTGAGGGGGACCCGACTGATCCCCGACATGCGCATTCTGCCCCTCGACCGGCTGAGCGCCAGTACGCTCGTTTCGTCGGTTGACTTAGGCATACGGAGTTCATTCCCAGTCTAAGATTGGATAGCACCGAGGGTTGCGGGTGCACATGCTAGGCTCGGGTATGTGCTGGTGCCGTATTTTTTTGGCTCGGGCCACCATCACTGGAGCTTTGAGGTTCTGGCGATTGGGGGGCCGGGGGGCTGTCTGCACATGATGTGCGATGGGTGCTGGTTATATTGGGCCACTATCCCTCAGCAAGCCTTGAGAACTCACACCCCCTTAAAGAGCATTTGAGATTTTACAGGTTTGCTGCCAGTAGCCATTAAAGTGTCTGAAATGGGGACACTTTTTTCAAATGGTCTCAAAATCCTGTACACTTCGAGTTTTTAGCTAAATTATTTTGTGCATGCCAATAAAAATACAAGGATCACGTCTACCAAGTTTGGGGCCAAAACTCCTTCTAAAAAAATTTTAAAAAAATCCCGAACCGTAAAAAGTTTTAAAAATCGTAAAAAATAGAAAATGAGTCGTCTTGTCATGAAACTTCACATGAAGGCTTAAGGGACCATTGTATGAATTTACAAGCCATTAAAATGGCATTGGCATGGCAGAAATATGAAGATGCGCCTAAACCCATCTACCACCCTATCGATCCATGGCTTGCGCATCCTGCCTCTCTGGCCGACAGTGCCCGCCCGCCCGCCCGCCCGCTTGTTTCGTCGGTTGGGTTAGGCATACGGAGTTCATTCCCAATCTAAGATCAGACCGGACTGAGGGTTGTAGCAGTAGGATCAATAGCATGCTGAGGGGGACCCGATCGATCTTCGGCTTACGCATCCTGCCCTTATGGCTGGCTGAATGCCCGCACGCTTGTTTTGTGGGTTGACTTAGGCATACGGAGTTCATTCCTAGTCTAAGCATACGGAGTTCATTCCCAGTCTAAGATCAGACCGGACTGAGGGTTGCGGGTGCACATGCTGGGCTCAAGCATGTGCTGGAGCCGCATTTTTTTTCCCAGGCCACCATCGTCGGAGAACTTAAGCGACGGTATTAGGGTTTCAGTGATTGGGGGGAGGGGGGTGTGCGCACATGATGTGTGATGGGTGCTGGTACTTGTCCTTTATATTGGCCCGCTATCCCTCATCAAACCTCGAGAACTCAGACCCCCTTAAAGAGCATTTGAGATTTTACAGGTTTGCTGCCAGTAGCCATTAAAGTGTCTGAAATGGGGACACTTTTTTCAAATAGTCACAAAATCTTTTACACTTCGAGTTTTTAGCTGAATTTTTTTGAGCATGCCAACAAAAATACAAGGATCACGTCTACCAAGTTTGGGGCCAAAAATCCTTCTGAAAAAATTTTAAAAAAATCCCGAACCGTAAAAAGTTTCAAAAATTGTAAAAAATAGAAAACGAGTCGTCCTGCCATGAAACTTCACATGAAGGCTTAAGGGACCATTGTATGAATTTACAAGCCATAAAAAAGGCATTGGCATGGCAGAAATTTGAAGATGTGCCTAAACCGGCCTACCACCCTTCGATCCACGGCTTGCACATCCCACCTCTCTGGCCGACGTAGTGCCCACCCCCCACCCGCTCGTTTTGTCGGTTGGCTTAGGCATACGAAGTTCATTCCCAGTCTAAGATTAGACCAGACCAGGGGTTGGGGTAGCAGGATCGAAAGCACGTTAAGTTGCACCCGACCAATCCCCGACTTGCGTATCTTGCCCCTATGGCCAGTCAAACACCCGAACGCTCGTTTTGTGGGTTGACTTAGGCATACGAAATTCATTCCCAGTCTAAGATCAGACCGGATTGAGGGTTGTGGGTGCATATGCTGGGCTCAGGCATGTGGTGGTTTCACATTTATTTTCACCCGGGGCACCATCGTCAGAGCATCGTCAGAGAACCTGACCGGCGGCATTGGGGTTTTGGCGATTGGGGGGGTCAGATGGGGGTGTGCACACATGATCTGCGATGGGTGCTGGTACTTGGCCCTTATATTGGCCCCCTATCCCTCATCAAACCTCAAGAACTCACACCCCCTTAAAGAGCATTTTAGATCTTACAGGTTTGCTGCCATTAGCCATTAAAGTGTCCGAAATGAGGATACTTTTTTCAAATGGTCAGAAAATCCTGTACACTTTCAGTTTTTAGCTGAATTTTTTTGTGCATGCCAACAAAAATACAAGGATCATGTCTACCAAGTTTGGGGCCCAAACTCCTTCTAAAAAATTTTTTAAAATATCCCGAACCGTAAAAAGTTTCAAAAATCATGAAAAATAGAAAACGAGTCGTCTTGCCATGAAACTTCACATGAAGGCTTAAGGGACCATTGTATGAATTTACAAGCCATAAAAATGCTTGGCACCAGCAGAAATATGAAGATGTGCCTAAACCCACCTACCCACCGCTATCGATCCAACAGCTTGCGCATCTCGCCTCGTCGATCGGCGTAGTGCACGCCACGCCCATCCGCTCGTTTACATCGGTTGGCTTAGCATGCAAGAGTTCCATTCCCAGTCTAAGCTCGAACCGGACCGAGGGTATGCAGGGTGCCATGCTGGCGTTAGGGCAATATGCTGGTGCCCGTACTTTTATTTTGCCTAGGGCACAATCGTCGGAAGCTATCGTCGGAGAACCTGACCGGCGACATTGGGGTTCCGACGGACATTGGGGGGGTCGAGGGGTGTGCGCACATGATGTACGAATGGGTGCTGGTACTTGGCCCTTATATTCGCCCCCTAGTCCATCATCAAACCTTGAGAACTCCCACCCCCTTAAAGCAGCATTTGAGATTTTACAGGTTGCTGTCAGTAGCCATTTAAAGTGTCTGAAATGGGGACACTTTTTTTCAAAGGGTCACAAAATCCTGTACACTTCGAGTTTTTAGCTGAATTTTTTTTTGCATGCCAAAAAAAAAAAAGGATCATGTCTACCAAGTTTGGGGCCAAAACGCCTTCTAAAAAAATTTTAAAAAAATCCCAAACCGTAAAAAGTTTTGAAAATCGTGAAAAATAGAAAACAAGTCGTCTTGCCATGAAACTTCACATGAAGGCTTAAGGGACCATTGTATGAATTTACAAGCCATAAAAATGGCATTGGCATGGTAAAAATATGAAGATGTGCCTAAACCCACCAACCACCCTATCGATCCACGGCTTGCGCATCCCGCCTCTCTGGCCAGCGTAGTGCCCGCCTGCCCTCCCGCTTATTTCATTGGTAAGCTTAGGCATACCGAGTTCATTCCCAGTCTAAAATTAGACCAGACCAAGGGTTGTAGTAGCAGGATTGAAAGCACACTGAGGGGCACACGACCGATCCCCGGCTTGCGCATACTGCCCCTCTAGTTGGTTGAGCGCCCGCACGTTCATTTCGTGGGTTGACTTAGGCATACAGAGTTCATTCCCAGTCTAAGCATACGGAGTTCATTCCCAGTCTAAGATCGGACTGGACCAAGGGTTGCGCGTGCACATGCTGGGCTTGGGCATGTGCTGGTGCCACATTTTTTTTCGCTCGGGCCACCATCGCCGAAGCATCGCCAGAGAACCTGAACGGCGGGATTGGGGTTCTGACGATTGGGGGGGCGGGGGGTGTGCACACATGATGTGCGATGGGTGCTGGTACTTGGCCCTTATATTTGCCCCCTATCCCTCATCAAACCTTGAGAACTCATGCCCCCATAAAGAGCATTTGAGATTTTACAGGTTTACTGCCAGTAGCCATTAAAGTGTCTGAAATGGGGACACTTTTTTCAAATGGTCACAAAATCCTGTACACTTCTGGTTTTTTGCTGAATTTTTTTATGCATGCCAACAAAAATACAAGGATCACATCTACCAAGTTTGGGGCAAAAAATCCTTTTGAAAAAATTTTAAAAAAATCTCGAACTGTAAAAAGTTTCAAAAATCATGAAAAATACAAAACGAGTCGTCTTGCCATGAAACTTCACATGAAGGCTTAAGGGACCATTGTATGAATTTACAAGCCATAAAAATGGCATTGGCATGGTAGAAATATGAAGATGTGCCTAAACCCACCTACCACCCTATCGATCCACGGCTTGCGCATCCCGCCTCTCTGGCCGGCGTAGTGCCTGCCCGCCCGCCCGCTCGTTTCGCCGATTGGCTTAGGCATACGGAGTTCATTCCCAGTCTAAGACTGGACCAAATCAAGGGTTACGATAGTAGGATTGGCAGCACGTTGAGGGGGACCCGGCCGATCCCCGACTTGGGCAACCTGCCCCTCTGGTCGGCTGAGTGCGCATACGCTCGTTTCGTGGATTGACTTAGGCATACGGAGTTCGTTCCAGTCTAAGATCAGATCGGGCCAAGGGTTGCGAGTGCACATGCTGGGCTTAGGCATGTGCCAGTGCCGTATTTTTTTTTGCCTGGGGCACCATCGTCGGATTAATGTCGGAGAACCTGACCGATGGCATTGTGGTTCCGACGATTGGGGGGGCCGGGGGGTGCGCACATGATGTGCGATGGGTACTGGTACTTGGCCCTTATATTGGCCCCCTATCCCTCATCAATCCTCGAGAACTCACACCCCCTTAAAAAGCATTTGAGATTTTACAGGTTTGCTACCAGTGGCCATTAAAGTGTTTGGAATGGGGACACTTTTTTCAAATGGTCACAAAATCTTGTACACTTCGAGTTTTTAGCTAAATGTTTTTATGGATGCCAAGAAAAATACAAGGATCACGTCTACCAAGTTTGGGGCCAAAACACCTTCTGAAAAAATTTAAAAAAATATCGAACCTTAAAAAGTTTTAAAAATCATGAAAAATAGAAAACGAGTCATCTTGCCATGAAACTTCACATGAAGGCTTAAGGGACCATTGTATGAATTTACAAGCCATAAAAATGGCATTGGCATGGCAGAAATATGAAGATGTGCCTAAAACCACCTACCACCCTACCGATCAACGGCTTGCACATCCCCCCTCTCTGGCTGGCGTAGTGCCCGCCCGCCCGGTCGCTCATTTCGTCGGTTGGCTTAGGCATACGGAGTTCATTCCTAGTCTAAGATTGGACCAAATTGAGGGTTGCGGTAGCAGGATCGAAAGCACGCTGAGGGGGACCCGACCGATCCCTGGCTTGCGCATCCTACCCCTCTTGTCGGATGAGTGCCCGCACACTCATTTTGTGGGTTGACTTAGGCATACGGAGTTCATTGCTAGTCTAAGCATACGAAGTTCATTCCTAGTCTAAGATCGGACCGGACCGAGGGTTGTGGGTGCACATGCTGGGCTTGGGCATCTGCTGGTGCCTCATTTTTTTTTCGCCCGAGTCCCCATCGTCGGAGAACCTGACCGACGGCAATGAGGTTCCTACGATTGGTGGGGACGGGGTGGTGTGCACACATGATGTACGATGGGTGCTGGTACTTGGCCCTTATATTGGCCCCTTATCCCTGATCAAACCTCGAGAACTCACACCCCCTTAAAGAGCATTTGAGATTTTACAGGTTTGCTGCCAGTAGCCATTAAAGTGTCTGAAATGGGGACACTTTCTTCAAATGGTCACAAAAAAATTTTAAAAAGTTTCAAAAATCATGAAAAATAAAAAACGAGTTGTCTTGCCACGAAATTTCACATGAAGGCTTAAGGGACCATTGTATGAATTTACAAGCCATAAAAATGGCATTGGCATGGTAGAAATATGAAGATGTGCCTAAACCCACCTACCACCCTATCGATCCACGGCTTGCGCATCTCGCCTCTCTGGCAGGCATAGTGCCCGCCCGCCCGCCCGATTGTTTCGTCGGTTGGCTAGGCATACGGAGTTCATTCCCAGTCTAAGATCAGACCGGATCGACGGTTGCAGTAGCAGGATCAGCAGCACGTTGAGGGGGACCCGGTTGATCCCCGGCTTGCGCATCCTGCCCCTCTGGCCAGCTGAGGGCCCGCACGCTCGTTTCGTGGGTTGACTTAGGCATATGGAGTTCATTCCCAGTCTAAGCATACGAAGTTCATTCCCAGTCTATTCAGATTGGATCAAGGGTTGCAGGTGCACATACTGCACTAGGGCATGTGCTGGTGCCGCATTTCTTTTCGCCCGGGGCACCATCGTTGGAGAACCTAACCGACGGCATTAGGGTTCCGACGATTGAGGGGGGGTGTGCGCACATGATGTGCGATGGTGCTGCTACTTGGCCCTTATATTGGCCCCCTATCCGTCATCAAACCTCGAGAACTCACACCCCCTTAAAGAGCATTTGAGATTTTACAGGTTTGCTGCCAGTAGCCATTAAAGTGTCTGAAATGGGGACACTTTTTTCAAATGGTCACAAAATCCTATACACATCGGGAAAAAAGTTTAAAACATGCCTTCTGAAAAGAGTTTAAAAAATCTCAAACCGTAAAAAGTTTTAAAAATCGTGAAAAATAGAAAACGAGTCGACTTGCCATGAAACTTTGCATGAAGGCTTAAGGGACCATTGTATGAATTTACAAGCCATAAAAATGGCATTGGCATGGCAGAAATATGAAGATGTTCCTAACCCCACCTACCACCCTATCGATGCACAGCTTGCGCATCCCGCCTCTCTGGTCGACGTAGTGCCCGCCCACCCGCCCGCTCTTTTTGTCGGTTGGGTTAGGCATACGGAGTTCATTCCCAGTCTAAGTTAGGACCGGATCGAGGATTGCGGCAGCAGGATCGGCAGCACGCTGTGTGGGACCCAATTGATCCTCGGCTTACACATTCTGCCCCTCTGGCCGGCTGAGCACCCGCACGCTCATTTCGTGGGTTGACTTAGGCATACGGAGTTCATTCCCAGTCTAAGCACATGGAGTTCATTCCCAGTCTAAGATCGGACCGAACCGAGGGTTACGGGTGCACATGCTGGGCTCAGGCATGTGCTGGTGCCGCATTTTTTTCCCTGGGGCACATCACCGGAGAACCTAACCGACGGCATTGGGGTTTCGGCGATTGGGGGGGCGGGGGGCGTGCGCACATGATGTGCGATGGGTGCTGGTACTTGGCCCTTATATTGGCCCTCTATCCCTCATCAAACCTCCAGAACTCACACCCCCTTAAAGAGCATTTGAGATTTTACAGGTTTGCTGCCAGTAGCCATTAATGTGTCTGAAATAGGGACACTTTTTTCAAATGGTCACAAAATCCTGTACACTTCGAGTTTTTAGCTGAGGTTTTTTGTGCATGTAATCACAAATACAAGGATCACGTCAACCAAGTTTGGGGCCAAAACTCCTTCTGAAAAAATTTCAAAAAAATCCCCAACCGTAAAAATTTTTGAAAATCGTGAAAAATAGAAAACGAGTCGTCTTGCCATGAAACTTCACATGAAGGCTTAAGGGACCATTGTATGAATTTGCAAGCCATAAAAATGGCATTGGCACAGAAAAAATGTGAAGATGTGCCTAAACCCACCTACCAATCTATCGATCCACGGCTTGCGCATCCCGCCTCATTGGCCGGCATAGTGCCCGCCCGCCCGCCCGCTCGTTTCGTCAGTTGGCTTAGGCATTCGAACTTCATTCCCAGTCTAAGATTAGACTAGATCGAGGGTTACGATAGAAGGATCAGCAGTACGCAAAGAGGGGCCCGACCAATTCCCGGCTTGCGCATCCTGCCCCTCTGGCTGGCTGAGCGCATGCATGCTCGTTTCATGGGTTGACTTAGGCATACGGAGTTCATTCCCAGTCTAAGCATATGGAGTTCATTCCCAGTCTATAATCGGACCGGACCGAGGGTTTTGGGTGCATATTCTTGGCTCGAGCCTGACCGACGGCATTGGGGTGCCGCATTTTTTTTCACCTGGGGCACCATCGTCGGAGAGCCTGACGGACGGCATTGGGGTTCCGATGATTCGGGGGGAGGGGTTGTGCGCACATGACGTGCGATGGGTGCTGGTACTTGGCCCTTATATTGGCCCCCTATCCCTCATTAAACCTCGAGAACTCACACCCCTTAAAGAGCATTTGAGATTTTTCAGTTTTGCTGCCATTAGCCATTAAAGTGTCTGAAATGGGGACACTTTTTTCAAATGGTCACAAAATCTTGTACACTTTGACTTTTTAGCTGAATTTTTTTGTGCATGCCAACAAAAATACAAGGATCACATCTACCAAGTTTGGGGCCAAAAATCCTTCTGAAAAAATTTTAAAAAAATCTCGAACCATAAAATGTTTCAAAAATCATGAAAAAAAGAAAACGAGTCGTCTTACCATGAAACTTCACATGAAGGCTTAAGGGACGATTGTATGAATTTACAAGCCATAAAAATGGCATTGGCATGGCAGAAATATGAAGATGTGCCTAAACCCACCTACCACCCTGTCGATCCACGGCTTGTGCATCCCCCCTCTCTGGCCGGCGTAGTGCCCGCCCGCCCGCCAGTTCGTTTCGTCGGTTGGGTTAGGCATACGAAGTTCATTCCCAGTGTAAGATCAGACCAGACTGAGGGTTGTGGCAGTAGGATCAGCAGCACACTGAGGGGCACCGGCCGATCCCCGGCTTGTGCATCCTGCCCCTCTGGCCGGCTGAGCGCCCGCATGCTCATTTCTTAGGTTGACTTAGGCGTAAGGAGTTCATTCCCAGTCTAAGATCGGACTGGACTGAGGGTTATGGGTGCACATGCTGGGCTCCGGTATGTGTCGGTGTTGCATTTGAGATTTTACAGGTTTGCTGCCAGTAGCCAGTAAAGTGTCTGAAATGGGAACACTTTTTTCAAATAGTCACAAAATCCTGTACACTTCGAGTTTTTAGCCGAATTTTTTTGTGAATGCCAACAAAAATACAAGGATCACGTCTACCAAGTTTGGGGCCAAAACACCTTCTGAAAAAATTTTTAAAAAATCCCGAACCCTAAAAAGTTTCAAAAATCATGAAAAATAGAAAACGAGTCATCTTGCCATGAAACTTCACATGAATGCTTAAGGGACCATTGTATGAATTTACAAGCCATAAAAATGGCATTGGCGTGGCAGAAATATGAAGATACGCCTAAACCCACCTACCACCCTATCGATCCACAGCTTGCGCATCCCACCTATCTAGCCGACGTAGTGCCCGCCCACCCACCCGCTCGTTTTGTCAGTTGGCTTAGGCATATAGAGTTCATTCCCTGTCAAAGATCAGACCGAACCGAGGGTTGCGACATTGGGGTTCTGGCGATTGGGGGGCTCGGGGGGTGTGCGCATATGATGTGCGATGGGTGCTGGTACTTCGCCCTTATATTGGCTCCCTATCCCTCATCAAACCTTGAGAACTCACACCCCCTTAAAGAGCATTTGAGATTTTACAGGTTTGCTGCCAGTAGCCATTAAAGTGTCTAAAATAGGAACATTTTTTTCAAATAGTCACAAAATCCTGTACACCTCGAGTTTTTAGCTAAACTTTTTTGTAAATGCCAACAAAAATACAAGGAACATGTCTACCTATTTTGGGGTCAAAACACTTTCTGAAAAAATTTAAAAAAAATCCCGAACCGTAAAAAGTTTCAAAAATGCTGAAAAATAGAAAACGAGTCGTCTTACCATGAAACTTCACATGAAGGCTTAAGGGACCATTGTATGAATTTACAAGCCATAAAAATAGCATTGGCATGGTAAAAATATGAAGATGTGCCAAAACCCACATACCACCCTTTTGATCCACGGCTTGCGCTTCCTGCCTCTCTGGCTGACGTAGTACCCGCCCGTCCGCCCAGTTGTTTCATCGGTTGGCTTAGGCATACGGAGTTCATTCCCAATCTAAGATCAGACTGGACTGAGGGTTGTGACAGCAGGATCGGCAGCACGATGAGGGGGACCCGATCGATCCGGCTTAAGCATCCTGCCCCTCTAGCTGGCTGAGCGCCCGCACGCTCGTTTCGTTGGTGGACTTAGGCATACAGAGTTCATTCCCAATCTAAGCATACGAAGTTCATTCCTAGTCTAAGATTGGATCCGACCTAGAGTTGTCGGTGCACATGCTGGGCCTGGGTATTTGCTGGTGCCGAATTTTTTTTCACCCGGGGAACCATCGTCGGAGCATCGTCGGAGAACCTGACCGGCGGCATTAGGGTTTCGGCGATTGGGGGGGCCGGGGGGTGTGTGCACATGATGTGCGATGGGTGCTGGTACTTGGCCCTTATATTGGCCTCCTATAACTCATCAAACCTCGAGAACTCACTCCCCCTTAAAGAGCATTTGAGATTTTACAGGTTTGCTGCCAGTAGCCATTAAAGTGTCTGAAATGGGGACACTTTTTTCAAATGGTCACAAAATCCTGTACACTTCAAGTTTTTAGCTGAATTTTTTTGTGCATGCCAACAAAAATATAAGGATCACGTCTACCAAGTTTGGGGCTAAAACTCCTTTTGAAAAAAATTTAAAAAAATCCCGAACCATAAAAAGTTTTAAAAGTCATGAAAAATAGAAAACGAGTCGTCTTGCCATGAAACTTCACATGAAGGCTTAAGGGACCATTGTATGAACTTACAAGCCATAAAAATGGTATTGGCATAGCAGAAATATGAAGATGTGCCTAAACCCACCTACCACCCTATCTATCCACGGCTTGCGCATCTCGCCTCTCTAGCCGACGCAGTGCCCGCCTACCCGCTCGTTCGTTTCGTCGGTTAGCTTAGGCATACGGAGTTCATTCCCAGTCTAAGATCAGACCAGACTGAGGGTTGCGGCAGTAGGATCAGCAGCACACTGAGGGGCACCGGCCGATCCTCAGCTTGTGCATCCTGCCCCTCTGGCCGACTGAGCGCCCGCATGCTCGTTTCGTAGGTTGACTTAGGCATAAGGAGTTCATTCCCAGTCTAACATCGGACTGGACTGAGGGTTGTGGTGCACATGCTGGGCTCTGATATGTGTCGGTGTTGCATTTTTTTCGCCCGGGGCACCATTGCCGGAGAACCTGATCGTCAGCATTAGGGTTTCGATAATTGGGGGGTCGGGGGGTGTGCGCACATGATGTGCGATGGGTGCTGGTACTTGGCCCTTATATCGGCCCCCTATCCCTCATCAAACCTTGAGAACTCACACCCGCTTAAAGAGCATTTGAGATTTTACAGGTTTGCTGCAAGTAGCCAGTAAAGTGTCTGAAATGGGGACACTTTTTTCAAATGGTCACAAAATCCTGTACACTTTGAGTTTTAGCCGAATTTTTTTTTGAATGCCAACAAAAATACAAGGATCACGTCTACCAAGTTTGGGGCCAAAACACCTTCTGAAAAATTTTTTAAAACATCTCAAACCGTAAAAAGTTTCAAAAATCATGAAAAATAGAAAACGAGTCGTCTTGCCATGAAACTTCACATGAATGCTTAAGGGACCATTGTATGAATTTACAAGCCATAAAAATGGCATTGGCATGGCAGAAATATGAAGATGTGCCTAAACCCACCTACCACCCTATCAATCCACGGCTTGCGCATCCCACCTCTCTGGCAGGCGTAGTCCCCGCCCACCCACCCGCTCGTTTTGTCAGTTGGCTTAGGCATATGGAGTTCATTCCCTGTTTAAGATCAGACCGAACCGAGGGTTGCGACATTCGGGTTCCGACGATTGGGGGGCTCGGGGGGGTGTGTGCATATGATGTGCGATGGGTGCTGGTACTTCGCCCTTATATTGGCTCCCTATCCCTCATCAAACCTTGAGAACTCACACCCCCTTAAAGAGCATTTGAGATTTTACAGGTTTGCTGCCAGTAGCCATTAAAGTGTCTGAAATAGGGACACTTTTTTCAAATAGTCACAAAATCTTGTACACTTCGAGTTTTTAGCTAAACTTTTTTGTAAATGCCAACAAAAATACAAGGAACATGTCTACCTATTTTGGGATCAAAACTCTTTCTGAAAAAATTTAAAAAAAATCTCGAACCGTAAAAAGTTTCAAAAATGCTAAAAAATAGAAAACTAGTCGTCTTGCCATGAAACTTCAAATGAAGGCTTTAAGGGACGCAATTGTATGAATTTACACGCCATAAAAATGGCATTGGTCATGCGCAAAAATATGAAGAAGTTCCTAAACCACAATACCACCCTTCTTGACCACGGCTTGCGCTTCTGCCTCTCTGGCCGGCGTAGTACCCGCCCATCCGCCTTCGTGTTTCAATCGGTTGGCTTAGGCTACGGAGTTCATTCCCAATCTAAGATCAAGACTGGACTGAGGGTTATGACAGCAAGATCGGCAGCATGATGAGGGGGACCGACCGTCTCGGCTTAAGCATCTGCCCCTCTAGCCGGCTGAGCGCTCTGCACGCTCGTTTTTGTTGGTGGACTTTAGGCATGACAGAGTTCATTCGCCAATCTAAGGCATACGAAGTCATTCCTAGTCTAAAGATTGGACACGGACCCTATGAGTTGTGGGTGCCCATGCTGGGCCTGGGCATTTTGCTGGTGCCGAATTTTTTTTCACTCGGGGAACCATCGTCGGAGCATCGTCGGAGAACCTGACCGGCGACATTAGGGTTTCGGCGATTGGGGCGGCCGGGGGGTGTGTGCACATGATGTGCGATGCGTGCTGGTACTTGGCCCTTATATTGGCCTCCTATAACTCATCAAACCTCGAGAACTCACTCCCCCTTAAAAAGCATTTGAGATTTTACAGGTTTGCTGCGAGTAGCCATTAAAGTGTCTGAAATGGGGACATTTTTTTCAAATGGTCACAAAATCCTGTACACTTCAATTTTTTAGCTGAATTTTTTTTTGCATGCCAACAAAAATACAAGGATCACGTCTACCAAGTTTAGGGCTAAAACTCCTTTTGAAAAAATTTTAAAAAAATCCCGAACCATAAAAAGTTTCAAAAATCATGAAAAATAGAAAACGAGTCGTCTTGCCATGAAACTTCACATGAAGGCTTAAGGGACCATTGTATGAACTTACAAGCCATAAAAATGGTATTGGCGTAGCAGAAATATGAAGATGTGCCTAAACCCACCTACCACCCTATCTATCCACGGCTTGCGCATCCCGCCTCTCTAGCCGACGCAGTGCCCGTCTGCCCGCCCGTTCGTTTCGTCGGTTAGCTTAGGCATACGGAGTTCATTCCCAGTCTAAGATCAGACCAGACTGAGGGTTGCGGCAGTAGGATCAGCAGCACACTGAGGGGCACCGGCCGATCCCCGGCTTGTGCATCCTGCCCCTCTGGCCGGCTGAGCGCCCGCATGCTCATTTTGTAGGTTGACTTAGGCATAAGGAGTTCATTCCCAGTCTAAGATCGGACTGGACTGAGGGTTGTGGGTGCACATGCTAGGCTCCGGTATGTGTCGGTGTTGCATTTTTTTCGCCCGAGGCACCATTGCCGGAGAACCTGACCGGCGGCATTAGGGTTTCGATAATTAGGGGGTCGGGGGGTGTGCGCACATGATGTGCGATGGGTGCTGGTACTTGGCCCTTATATCGGCCCCCTATCCCTCATCAAACCTTGAGAACTCACACCCGCTTAAAGAGCATTTGAGATTTTACAGGTTTGCTGCCAGTAACTATTAAAGTGTCTGAAATGGGGACACTTTTTTCAAATGGTCACAAAATCCTGTACACTTCGAGTTTTTAGGTGAATTTTTTTGTGCATGCCAAAAAAAATACAAGGATGACGTCTACCAAGTTTGGGGCCAAAAATCCTTCTGAAAAATTTTTTAAAAAATCTCGAACCGTAAAAAGTTTCAAAAATCGTGAAAAATAGAAAATGAGTCGTCTTGCCATGAAACTTCAAATGAAGGCTTAAGGGACCATTGTATGAATTGACAAGCCATAAAAATGGCATTGGAATGGGAGAAATATGAAGATATGCCTAAACCCACCTACCACCCTATCGATTAACGGCTTGCACATCCCGCCTCTCTGGCCGGCGTAGTACCCGCCTGCCAACCCGTTCATTTTTTCGGTTGTCTTAGGCATACGGAGTTCCTTCCCAGTCTAAGATCAGACTGGACCGAGGGTTGTGGCAGCAAGATCGGCAACACACTGAGGGGGACCCGACCGATCCCTAGCTTACACATCCTACCCGTCTAGCCGACTGAGCGCCCGTACGCTTGTTTCGTGGGTTGACTTACGCATACGGAGTTCATTTCCAGTCTAAGATCAGACTGGACCGAGGGTTGCAGGTGCATATGTTAGGCTCGAGCATGTGCTGGTGCCACATTTTTTTTGCCTGGGCCACCATCATCGGAGAACCTGACCGGCAACATTGGGGTTCCGGCGATTCGGGGGTGGGGCGGGTGTGCGCAGATGATGTGTATGAATTTACAAGCCATAAAAATGGTATTGGCATGAAAAAAATATGAAGATGTGCCTAAACCCACCTACCACCCTATCGATCCACGGCTTGCGCATCCCGCCTCTCTGGCCGGCGCAGTGCCCATCTGTCCGCCTGCTCGTTTCGTCGGTTGGCTTAGGTATACAGATTTCATTCCCAGTCTAAGATTGGACCACACCGAGGGTTGTGGTAGCAGGATTGGTAGCACGGAGAGGGGGACCCGACCGATCCCCGGCTTGTGCATCGTGCCCCTCTGGCCGGCTGAGTGCCCGTATGCTCATTTCATGGGTTGACTTAGGCATACGGAGTTCATTCCCAGTCTAAGCATACGGAGTTCATTTCCAGTCGAAGATCAGACCAGACCGAGGGTTGCGGGTGCACATGCTGGGCTCAAGCATGTGCTGGTGTCGTATTTTTTTTCATGTTGGGCACCATCGTCGGAGAACCTGACCGGCGGTATTGGGGTTCCGGCGATTGGGGGGGCCGGGGAGGTGTGCGCACATGATGTGCGATGGGTGCTGGTGCTTGGCCCTTATATTGGCCTCCTATCCCTCATCAAACCTTGAGAACTCACACCCCCTTAAAGAGCATTTGAGATTTTACAGGTTTGCTGCCAGTAGCCATTAAAGTGTCTGAAATGGGGACACTTTTTTCAAATGGTCATAAAATCCTGTACAGTTCGAGTTTTTAGCTGAATTTTTTTATGCATGCCAAAAAAAATACGAGGATCACGTCTACCAGGTTTGGGGCCAAAAATCCTTCTAAAAAAATTTTTAAAAAATCTTGAACCGTAAAAAGTTTCAAAAATCATGAAAAATAGAAAACGAGTCGTCTTGCCATGAAACTTCACATGAAGGCTTAAGGGACCATTGTATGAATTTCAAGCCATAAAAATGGCATTGGCATGGTAGAAATATAAAGATGTGCCTAAACCCACCTACCACCCTCTCTGGCTGGCGTAGTGCCCACCCGCCCGTTCATTTCGTCGGTTGGCTTAGGCATACGGAGTTCATTCCCAATCTAAGACTGAACCAGACTGAGGGTTGTAATAGCAGGATTGGTAGCACGCTGAGGGGGACTCGATCGATCCCCAGCTTATGCATCCTGCCCCTCTGGCCGGCTGAGCGCCCGTACGTTCATTTTTTGGGTTGACTTAGGCATACGGAGTTAATTCCCAGCGTAAGCATATAGAGTTCATTTCTAGTCTAAGATCAGACCGAACCGAGGGTTGCAGGTGCACATGCTGGGCTCTAGCATGTGCTGGTGCTGCATTTTTTTTTGCCCGGGGCACCATCGTCGGAGAACCTGACCAGCGACATTGGGGTTCCGACGATTGGGGGCGGGGGGCTGTGCACACATGATGTGCGATGGGTGCTGGTACTTGGCCCTTATATTGGCCCCCTATCCCTTATCAAACCTCAAGAACTCACCCCCCTTTAAAGAGGATTTGAGATTTTACAGGTTTGCTGCCAGTAGCCATTAAAGTGTCTAAAATGGGGTCACATTTTTCAAATGGTCACAAATCCTGTACACATCGAGTTTTTAGATGAATTTTTTTGTGCTTGCCAAAAAAAAATACAAGGATCACGTCTACCAAGTTTGGGGCCAAAAATCCTTCTGAAAAAATTTTAAAAAAGTCTCGAACCGTAAAAAGTTTCAAAAATCGTGAACAATAAAAAACGAGTCATCTTGCCATGAAAGTTCACGTGAAGGCCTAAGGCACCATTATATGAATTTACAAGCCATAAAAATGGCATTGGCATGGCAGAAATATGAAGATGTGCCTAAACCCACCTACCACCCTAATGATCCACGGCTTGCACATCCCGCATCTCTGGCCGACGTAGTGCCTGCCCGCCCACCCGCTCGTTTCGTCGGTTGGCTTAGGCATACGGAGTTCATTCCCAGTCTAAGATTGAAACAGACCCAGGATTGCAGCAGTAGGATTGGCAGCATGTTGAGAGGGACCTGACTGATCCCTGTCTTGTGCATCTTGCCCCTCTGGCTTGTTGAGCACCCACACGCTCGTTTCGTGGGTTGACTTAGGCATACAGAGTTCATGCACAGTCTAAGCATATGGAGTTCATTCCGAGTCTAAGATCAGACCGGATTGAGGGTTGCGGGTGCACATGCTAGGCTCGGGCATGTGCTGGTGCCGTATTTTTTTTCACCCGGGGCACCATCGCTGGAGCATCGTCAAAGAACCTAACCGGCGGCATTGGGGTTCCGGCGATTGGGGGGCCAGGGGGTGTGCGCACATGATGTGTGATGGGTGCTGATACTTGGCCCTTATACTGGCCACCTATTCCTCATCAAACCTTGAGAACGCACACCCCCTTAAAGAGCATTTGAGATTTTACAGGTTTGCTGCCAGTAGCCATTAAAGTGTCTAAAATGGGGACACTTTTTTCAAATGGTCACAAAATCCTGTACACTTCGAGTTTTTAGCTGAATTTTTTTGTGCATGCCAAAAAAAATACAAGGATTGCGTCTACCAAGTTTGGGGCCAAAACTCCTTCTGAAAAATTTTTTAAAAATTCTCGAACTGTAAAAAGTTTCAAAAATCGTGAAAAATAGAAAACGAGTCGTCCTGCCATGAAACTTCACATGAAGGCTTAGGGGACCATTGTATGAATTTACAAGCCATAAAAATGGCATTGGCATAGCAGAAATATGAAGATGGTACAAACCCACCTAACCACCCTATCGATCCAGGCTTGCGCATTCCCCGCGTCTTGGCCGGGCGTAGTGCCCGCCACCTCCGCTCGTTTCATCGTTGCTTAGGAATACGAAATTCAATCCAGTATAGATCCAGACTGGGGACCTAGGGTTATGGCATCAGGATTGGCAGCAAATGCCGAAGGGGGGACCCGACCGATCCCTGGCTACACATCCACCTCTCTGTCAAGCGTAGTGCCCGCCTGCTGCTACATACCTCACCGTTCGATGGTTCAATCGGTGGCTTGCATACAGAGTTTATTCCAGTCTCAAGATTGGACCAGAATCGAAGGTGTGGCACACAGGACAAGTCAGCATTAGAGGGGCACACCCGATCTGATCTCCCGACTGCGTATCCTTGCCCCTCTGGCCGGCTGAACGCCCGCACGCTCATTTCGTGGGTTGACTTAGGCATATAGAGTTCATTCCCAGTCTAAGCATACGGATGCAGATGCTGAGCTCGGGCATGTGCTGGTGCCATATTTTTTTCGCCCGAGCCACCATCGTCTGAGCATCGTCGGAGAACCTGACAGGCGACATTGCGGTTTCAACGATTGGGGGGCCCGGGGGGTATGCGTACATGATGTGCGATGGGTGCTGGTACTTGGCCCTTATATTGGCTCCCTATCCCTCATCAAACCTCGAGAACTCACACCCCCTTAAAGTGCATTTGAGATTTTACAGGTTTGCTGCCAGTAGCTGTTAAAGTGTCTAAAATGACGACACTTTTTTCAAATGGTCACAAAATCTTGTACACTTCAAGTTTTTAGCTTAATTGTTTTGTGCATGCCACCAAAAATATAAGGATCACGTCAACCAAGTTTGATGCCAAAACTCCTTTTGAAAAAATTTTAAAAAAATCTCGAAACGTAAAAAGTTTCCAAAATCATGAAAAATAAAAAATGAGTCGTCTTGCCATGAAACTTCACATGAAGGCTTAAGGGACCACTGTATGAATTTACAAGCCATAAAAATGGCATTGGCATGGTAGAAATATAAAGATGTGTCTAAACCCACCTACCACCCTATTGATCCACCACTTGCGCATCCCGCCTCTCTGGCCAGGGTAGTGCCCGCCCGTCCGCCCGCTCGTTCCGTCGGTTGGCTTATGCATAGGGAGTTCATTCCCAGTCTAAGATCAGACCAGACCGAGGGTTATGGTTGTAGGATCGGTAGCACGCTGAGGGGGACCCGACCAATCCTTGACTTACACATCCTGCCCCTCTGGCAGGCTGAGCGCCGCACGCTCGTTTCGTGGGTTGACTTAGGCATATGGAGTTCATTCCCAGTCTAAGATCAGATCAGACTGAGGGTTGCAGGTGCACATGCTAGGCTCGGGCATGTGCTGGTGCCATAATTTTTTTCGCCCGGGGCAACATCGCCAGAGCATCGTCAAAGAACCTGACCGGTGGCATTGGGGTTCCGGCGATTGGGGGGCCGGGGGGGGTGTGCGCACATGATGTGCGATGGGTGCTGGTACTTGGCTTTATATTGGCCCCCTATCCCTCATCAAACCTCCAGAACTCACACCCCCTTAAAAAGCATTTGAGATTTTATAGGTTTGCTGCCAGTAGCCATTAAAGTGTCCGAAATGGGGCACTTTTTTCAAATGGTCACAAAAACCTATACACTTCGAGTTTTTAGCTGAATTTGTTTGTGCATGCCCATAAAAATACAAGTATCGCATCTACCAAGTTTAGGGCCAAAACTCCTTCTGAAAAAATTTAAAAAAATTTCAAACCGTAGAAAGTTTCAAAAATCATGAAAAATAGAAAACGAGTCGTCTTACCATGAAACTTCACATGAAGGCTTAAGGGACCATCTTATGAATTTACAAGCCATAAATACGGCATTGGCAAAGCTGAAATATGAAGATGTGCCTTAACCCACCTACCAACCTATCGATCCACGGCTTGCGCATCCCTTCTCTCTGGCCGGTGTAATGCCCCCCCGCCCGTTCGTTTCGTCAGTTGTCTTAGGCATACGGAGTTAATTCCCAGTCTAAGATTGGACCGAACCTTGGGTTATGGCAGCAAGATCGGCAGCATGTTGGGGGGGACCCGGCCGATCCCCAACTTGTGCATCCTGCCCCTCTGGCCGGCTGAGCGCCTGCACGCTCGTTTCGTGGGTTCACTTAGGCATACGGAGTTCATTCCCAGTCTAAGCATATAGAGTTCTTTCCCAGTGTAAGATCGGATCGAACCAAGGGTAGAGGGTGCACATGTTGGGCTCGGGCATGTGCTAGTGAAGCATTTTTTTTGCCCGGGGCACCATCGTTGGAGAACCTGAACGACGGCATTGGGGTTTTGGTGATTGATGGGCCCGGGGGGGTGTGCGCACATGATGTGCGATAGGTGCTAGTGCTTGGCCCTTATATTGGCCCCCTATCCCTCATCAAACCTTGAGAACTCATACCCCCTTAAAGAGCATTTAAGATTTTACAGGTTTGCTTCCAGTAGCAATTAAAGTGTCTGAAATGGGGACACTTTTTTCAAATGGTCACAAAATCCTGTACACTTCGAGCTTTTAGCTTAATTTTTTTGTGCATACCAAAAAAAATAGAAGGATCACGTCTACCAAGTTTGGGGCCAAAACTCTTTCTGAAAAAATTTTAAAAAAATCTCAAACCGTAAAAAGTTTTGAAAATCGTGAAAAATAGAAAATGAGTCGTCTTGCCATGAAACTTCACATAAAGGCTTAAGGGACCATTGTATGAATTTACAAGCCATAAAAATGGCATTGGCAAGGCAGAAATATGAAGATGTGCCTAAACCCACCTACCACACTATTGATCCACGGCTTGCGCATCCCGCTTCTCTGGCCGACGTAGTGCTCGCCCGCCCACCCGCTCGTTTCGTCGGTTGGTTTAGGTATACATAGTTCATTCCCAGTCTAAGATCATACCAGATCGAGGGTTGCAGCAACAGGATCGACAGCACGCTGAGGGGGACCCAACCGATCCCCGGCTTGCGTATCCTGCCTCTCTGGCCAGCTGAGGGCCCGAACGCTAATTTCGTGAGTTAACTTAGGCATACAGAGTTAATTCCCAGTCTAAGCATATGGAGTTCATTCCCAGTCTAAGATCGGACCAGACCGAGGGTTGTGGGTGCACATGCTGGGCTCAGGCATGTGCTGGTGCCACATTTGTTTTCACCCGTGGCACCATTGTCAGAGCATCGTCGGAGAACCTGATCGGCGGCATTGGGGTTCCGACGATTAGGGGGGCCGAGGGGGTGTGCGCACATGATGTGCGATGGGTGCTAGTACTTGGCCCTTATATTGGCCCCCTATCCCTGTCATAACGTCTAGATCCGTGGATCTATCGCTAGACATTGACTTTTAGGAGTCGTCACCAATCTTTTTTATCTAGGTGTGATTGGCCACCTAAATAATCTGTCCTTTCAGGGAACACCTAAGTTTAAGGGCCCCTAAAAGAATAGGTTCAGGTCTACTAACCAGAACAGAGTTCGGGAGTTCGGTTATGTGTGAGGAAGGTTATAGCACCCTCACAACACCCATCAAAAGATGGTACCAGCATAACTTTGTGTTATCCAAATAGCCTTAAAATTTTACCGAGTAATTAATTATTGGAAATTATTCTCAATTGACTTTAATACTTTTAGCAGAAAATTGAGAAAATTCCCTCACCTCAAGAGTATGCAAGAAAAACTACTGTTTCACTTGCAGAGGCTCCGTCGTCAGATTATTTAAAGAAAAATCAAAATCAAAATTAAAATAAAAAGGAAGAAAAGAATGATTGTTCTTGCACAGGGAAAATTGATACTTTAAACTTTTCCCTAAAAATATTCTTTTGAAACTTTAATTTAGAGGAAGATTGATACTTTCAACTTTTCCTCAAAAATTGATTTTTTGAAAATTTATTTTTAAGGAAAATTGATACTTTCAACTTTTCCTCAAAAACCTTTTTTTTAAAATTTTATTTTTAAGGAAAATTGATACTTTCAACTTTTCCCCAAAGATATTTTTTTGGAAACTTTGATTTTCAAGGAAGATTGATACTTTTAACTTTTCCTCAAAAACCATTTTTTTGAAATTTTATTTTTAAGGAAAATTGATACTTTCAACTTTTCCCCAAAAATATATATTTTTTTTGGAAACTTTATTTTTAAGGAAAATTGATACTTTCAACTTTTCCCCAAAAATATTTTTTTTTGGAAATTTATTTTTAAGGAAAATTGATACTTTTAACTTTTCCCCAAAAATATTTTTTTTATTTTTATTTAAAGAAAATAAAATAATAAAACAAAATAAAAGTGAAAATAAAAAATATAAAATAAAAAAAGTAAAACAAAAATAAAAAATAAAATAAAATAAAGGTAAAAAGGATACTAAATAAACCTAATCTAATAAATAAAAACTAAATAAATAAAAAATAAAAAAAAATAGAGCGGCTCGGAGTACGGCTGGCTCGGCTCGGCTCAAGGAAGAGAAAACAGCTCGGAGAAGCGGCTTGGAACCTCGACTCGACTCAGCTATCAGCTCGGAGGGGGGAGACACACGTGGGTCAGGAAGCGGGTCGACGCTCGGGTCGGGTCGGATCTCGGCAAAACGCGTGAATCCTCTAGGTCACTTAATGCAAAAATGACGTCGTTTTGGGAGGGTATATAAGGCTCTTCCCTCTATTTTTTGGCAGAAAGCTCCTCTCCTCTCCTCTCTCTCTTCTTCCTTTTTCTCTCGCTTCTCTCTAAAAAGGCCAAAGAACTCCGATTGAATTTTCATTGGATTCTGGAAAATTTCACCGAAATCTGGGTTTTTCGTCGGAAGTTCATCGAAAGTTGGTCGGTTTTTGGGATCCTTCGTTGGAAACTGGGCAGCTCACTGAAAAATTTAAACTTGGTCAGAATTTTCACTGAAAAATGCAACTTTCGTCAAAAAATTCAACCGAAATCTGGAATTTTCCAGAAATTCCCAGAAAAAAAATGCCAAAAATCTTCAAAAAATTTCTGCTAATTCCCAGAACCCTTCTAAACCTTTTCTTAGCTTTCTATACGCCCCTTTTCTCTCAAATCAGTGGCTTTGCTCACTGTTCTTTTTTGTGTTTTACTTCTGTTCTAGGAGGTCTCTTTTATAGGGATTGATCAGGAGTTCCTGATCAATCCCAATTCCTCTTTAGACGGGGATTCAATCTTTGAATCCAATCTAGACTCTTCTGATTGAATCCCCATTCACAGTAGGATTCTTCAGCCTTCAATCACAGCCTTAAAAAAAGAAAAAATAATAATAATCAGATAAATGAAAAAGAAAAAATAAAAAATAAAAAATAATAATAATAACAGATAATCAAAAATAAAATAAGATAAATCCAAAAAATATTACAAGATAAAAAAAATAATAAATAAATAAATTATAATATAATAATAAATATATAACTATATAAATAAAATACATATAAATATTAACAAAACAAAATAAATAATAAGATATACATATATTAATACATAGTAATAATAAATAAATAATAAAATGCCTAAAATACAAAAAAATAAAAAATAAAAATAAAAATAATACAAAATAAGAACCGGATTGAGCTTACCCTTTTGGGCCAGGCTCAATTGATCCGGGCCTGAACCAAATTGGGTGTCTACAGCTGCCCCTCTTTGCATATTTTCTGTGAAATAGAAATTGCGCAAAGACGTAGACACACAATCAAGACTCAACTCAACATTTTCACTTTTTTGGTTTTTGTGTTTTTTTTTATTTTTTTTTGTTTTTGTTTTTGAACAAAGCTCCTCTAAACAGAGGCTCAACGACTTTGAGAAACATAAATTGCTCCTCTAAACAGAGGCACCACCACTTGGAAAAGTAAATTGCTCCTCTAAACAGAGGCACCACGACTTTGGAAAGTAAATTGCTCCTCTAAACAGAGGCACCATGACTTTTGGAAAATAAATTGCTCTTCTAAACAGAGGCACCATGACTTTTGGAAAATAAATTGCTCCTCTAAACAGAGGCACCACGACTTTTGGAAAGTAAATTGCTCCTTGACAAACATGTCCAAAGGAGTTGAAAGTTGTGTTTGAAGGAATTTCAGGAGATTATGCCCAAAGGTCTTATAAATCAACCCTGATACCAAAAGACATCCTATTTCAAGGATTAGGACCTTACCTAACAAGTTTCCTCTCAAATTTGCAAAATATCTTCATATCTGTCTTCTCTATGTGGGATGTTGGAACACCCCTGCTTCTTGAATTTATACACTATACTTTCCTGAAAGTAGTGCATGCTATGCAATATATATGAATTTCAATGCATGCTATGCAGATGTTGGCCAATTAATTCCTATTCAATGTATGGTACTCAGGTTTCTCAAGCTCTTTTTTTTTTCTTGGGCATCAAACCTTTTGATTCTTTAAAGATCCAATTACACTACTCTTCTAAGATCAAGCCAGTGTAGCTCTTAATTGTCTCTTCCACTCACATTCTTCTTGTAACAACAACTTGGAACTCTTTCGAATTTGCTAGCTTCCATATCAGCAGACCTTAAAATTCGATGCTGTATTCTCTTTATCTAAGCTACTTTTTCAGGTTTTCAACTTAGATAAACCCCCTATGACTCAAACTGCCCTTTTAGAGTTTTCGCCTTGAGTCCTCTTTTTTCATTCACTTCTTTTTTTTTTCATCATTTTTCATTTTTTTCATTTTTTTTCACCTTTTTTATTTTTTCAAGCATAGTATTTCTTCACAGCATCAGAATTTATAGGATGGGGTAAATCATTTCCATCCATCTCAGTCAGTATTAGCGCTCTACCCAAAAAAACTCGTCTCACCACATACGGCCCTTCCCAATTCGGAGTCCATTTTTCTCTACTATCGTGTTGGATTGGGAAAATTCTTTTCAAAACCAACTCTCCTTCTCGAAAGCAACAGGGTTGAATCTTCTTATCATGAGCCCTCATCATTCTTTTTTGATATAGCTGACCATGACATAGTTCAGTCAATCTCTTTTCTTCTATGAAATTTAACTGCTCATAACATTCTCGAATCCAGTCAGCTTCTTCCAATTTGACTTCTTTTAAGACTCTTAAAGAAGGGATCTCTACTTCCACTGGTAGTACAGCTTCCATCCCATAAACCAAAGAAAATGGGGTTGCCCCAATAGAGGTACGAACTAACGTTCGATATGCATGCAATGCAAATGGCAAATTCTCATGCCAATCTTTGTAAGTCTCGATCATCTTCTCTAAAATCCTCTTTATGTTCTTATTGGCTGCCTCAACTGCCCCATTCATTTTTGGACGGTATGGTGTCGAGTTATGATGCTTGATCTTGTATTGAGCACATATTTCTTGCATCATCTTAGTATTTAGATTCTTAGCATTATCTAAAATAATTCTCTCCGAAAGTCCATATCTACAGATGATCTTTTTCTTTATGAATTTACAAACCACAGAGCGTGTCACATTTGCATATGATGCTGCTTCTACCCATTTTGTGAAGTAATCTATCATCACAAAAATGAATATGTGCCGGTTAAAGGCCTTTGGGGTGATTGGGCCAATGACATCCATGCCCCACATTGAAAATGGCCATGGTGGTGCCATAACATGTAAAGTAGATGGTGGAGCATGGATCTTATCAGCATATATCTAGCATTTATGGCATTTATGAGCATAGTCAATGCAATCATTCTCCATCGTCAACCAGTAATATCTCGCTCTCATGATCTATCTTGCCATCACATGTCCACTAGTATGTGCCCCACATATTTCATCATGCACCTCTTTAATGATTTTTTTCGCTTCAGTCTCATTTATGCACCTCAATAATACTTGATCCTTGCTTCTTTTGTATAGGACATCCCCATCCAGGAAAAAGCTCATAGCCAATCTTCGGATGACCCTTTTATCATTTTCTATTGCTTGAACTGGATACTGTTGATCCTTGACATATTGTAAGATGTCATAATACCAGGGCTTTCCATCTTCTTCTCCCTCTACATTAGAACAATAAGCTAGTATATCCTTAACATCTAACTTGATGGGCTGAATGTCGATATTATCGTTAATTCGAATCATTACAGCCAGAGTAGCCAATGCATCAGCAATCAAATTCTCTTCTCGAGGTAAGTGATCAAATTGGATATCTTCAAATTGTTTCATCAACTCTAGAATATACTTATGATACGGAACGAGTTTTGAATCTCTCATCTCCCATTCTCTTTTCAACTGATATATGACTAAAACTGAGTCTTCAAACACTTTCAGTATTTTCACTCTTCTATCTATAGTAGCTTGCAAGCCCATGACACATGCCTCATATTCAGTGATGTTATTTGTGCAATTGAAATTTAACCTCGCTGTTATAGGACAGTATTGTTCTTCTGAAGAAATCAAAATTACCTCAATTCCATGCCCCAAGGCATTAGCAGCTCTATCAAAGTACATTATCTAACATTTTTCTACATGTTCCCCTTCTCCGATTGGGAAATAGTCATTAAATCTTCGTCAGGGAATTCCAGCTTCATCGGCTCATAGTCTTCAGTAGCACGATCTGCAAGAAATTCTACTATAGCGCCTCCTTTTATTGCTTTTTAGCTCACGTATATAATATCGTATTTCGAGAGCATTACTTACCATCTAATGATTCTCCCAGATAAAAAAGGTTTCTCAAAGATATACTTAATTGGATCCAGTTTCGTTATGAGCCATGTAGTATGATAGAGCATATATTGTCTGAGTCTTTTGGCAGTCCATGCTAATGCACAACACATTTTCTCCAATGAAGAATACTTGGATTCATATTCAGTGAACTTTTTACTCAGATAGTAAATAGCTCTCTCCTTTCGACTGGCCTTGTCTTGCTGTCCCAGCACACATCCCATTGAACCTTCACATACAATTAAGTATAAGATTAAAGGTTTCCCTGGAACAGGTGGCACCAATACTTGAGGGTTTGATAAATATTCCTTAATTTTATCAAACACCTCTTGACATTCTTCATTCCATTTCCCAGGATTATTCTTACGGAGAAGCTTAAATATGGGATCACATTTGTAAGTAAGCTGAAAGATGAACCGAGAAATGTAGTTCAATCTCCCCAGAAAACCTTGAACTTTTTTTGGTATGTTGGGAGGTGACAAATTCTGGATGGCCCGTATCTTATCAGGATCGACTTCAATTCCTCTTTCACTGACCATAAAGCCTAGCAACTTCCCTGACTTTACCCTAAAGGTGCACTTGGCTGGGTTTAATTTAAGCTAAAATTTTCTCAATCTTTCAAATAACTTTCTGAGGCTAGTAACATGATCTTCATCCTCACAAGACTTTGCAATCATATCGTCTACATACACCTCAATCTCTTTGTGCATCATGTCATGGAAGAGTGTTACCATGGCTCTTTGATATGTTGCCCTAGCATTCTTTAGCCCAAAAGGCATGACTTTATAGCAAAAGGTTCCCACATGGTCATAAAAGTAGTCTTTTCCATATCCTCCGCAGCCATTTTTATCTGATTATACCTAAAAAAACCATCCATAAAGGAGAAAATTGAATGCTTAGTCGTGTTATCTACCAGTATGTCAATATGAAGCAAAGAAAAGTTATCTTTTGGGCTAGCCTTATTTAAGTCCCGATAATCTACACACATTCATACTTTTCCATCTTTTTTAGGAATTGGGACTATATTGGCTACCCATTCTGGATATTTAGCCGCTTGTAGAAAACCTGCATCAAATTGTTTCTTCACCTTCTCTTTAATCTTTAGTAGCATTTCGGGCTTCATCCGTTTCAGTTTCTGCTGAACTGGCTTACATTCTGGCTTTAAAGGTAACCTGTGCTCCACTATTTTTGTGCTCAACCTTGGCATATCCTGGTAAGACCAAGCAAATATATCTACAAATTCTCGAAGTAGGTCTGCCAATCGTTGCCTATCTCTAGATGAAAGTGAAGTGCCCATTCTAACCTCTTTCTTATTTTCTTCATCTCCTAGATTCACTAAGTCCACTACCTCCTAATGAGGCTTAATTGGCTTATTCTTTTGCTCAATCATCCTCATTAGGTTCGGAGGCATAACATATTCTTCAAAATTTTCTTCATTGTCAAGTTCATCAGTGTTAATTAAATTCTCAAAGCTAACCTTTTGATTGTTATCATGATTATCTTCATGTTCATTTAAAGACCTGCAATTGAATGACATGGGATATGTTGGCAAGATGTGCTTGGAGAGATGGAAATAATGAAGACACAAGAAGAAATGAATGAAAATGCATACTTCCTAATTTTTATTAAAAATAATAAATGATGAATGGCCCGAATAAAAAAGATCACCCCAATGCCTTGGGCAATAGCTATTGGGATGTTATAATTACATTGCATCTAAATCAAAAGTCAAAGGCATCTTGATGGCACTCCAATTATTGAGCTCAAAATCTGGTGGACAAAGGCGAACCCACTCCTCTTGATTAACCCTCACTTCATCTTCAACAGCATTAATGGCTAACTAGGCAAAACCGTCTTCCATACTTTTTCTTACATCTGGGTACATGAATCCTCCAGGTCTGAAGGTTTCATACAAGTGTGGGATAAACATCAGTCTTGCTGTCTTTCTTGATGGCCTTCTTTTGACTTCCCACTCTACCATCTAATAGCCTAGGCCTACCCTGTCACTATTGTCTATTATTGTCGGAGGCTCTTTAATTCTCTGCAAGTTTTTGCCTAGCCCAAGTCCTGGATACCAACCCTTGTTGATGACTTGGCTCACCACTATTTTTGAAAAAGGTTGATTTTGAAAACCTTCACCTACAGAATTGACCAATTCGAAAGATCGATAGGAGCATTCCAATGCTTCTTCGGTGACCTCTACGTATGGAGTGTTCAATGGTTGGGTCACTAGCATGTCTTCCTCCCTAACTACCACTACCAATTGACCTTCTACATTGAACTTGATCTTTTGGTGCAAAGTAGAAGGCACAGCTCCTGCCATGTGAATCCATGGTCTTCCTAACAGACAGCTGTAGGATGGAAAAATATTCATCACTTGAAATTTTATATTAAAGGTGCATGGCCCAATTTGTAAAGGCATTTCAATATCCCCTAGGACTTCTTTTTTGGTCCCATCAAAGGCTTTCACGATCATCTGACTATCCCTCATATGAGAATAATCAATGGGTAGCCTTGCCAAAGTTGACATCGGCATGACTTTGATAGCAGAGCCATTATTGATAAGGACATTGGCTATAATATGGCTCTTACACTTGACTGTGATATGTAGAGCCTTGGCATTTCTTTTTCCTTCCAAAGGAATCTCATCCTCGCTGAATTAAATATGATTTGGCTTGACTAAATTTCTAGCCAGGTGGTTAACATATTCAACAGATACATTATGTGCCACGTATGCCTGATTCAACATTTTTAGTAGGGCGTTTCAGTGTGGCTCCGAGTTCAGCAACAGTGATAATAATGAGATTCGAGCTGGCATTTTATTCAACTGTTCCATAACAGAATACTCACTATGTTTTACCAGCTTCAAGAATTCGTAAACCTCTCTTTTTTATACTGGTTTTGGTTGATCTTCTTCAGGTTCTATCTCAGGATTATTTCGTCTTTCTCTTTCTTTAACTTTCTCCCTTCTAGCCTTCTCTAGCATTTTTGGAGTGTAACATCTCCCACTTCGAGTAATGCCTCTTACACCAGTAATATTGGAAGCATCAGCTTTGGAGACTTCTTCTTTTTGTCCCTGAACTACAGTGTCACAGCCATATCTCCAGGGTACAGCTTTATCATCTTTGTATTGAAAAAATGTCAGGACTTTAAAAGTTACCGACCTAGGGAGGAGTTTGTCTATGACTGACTTTGGTTTGTTCCTACACTGAATTGTCACTAGTTTTGGAAACAGCTTTACAGGCCTATCAGTCATGTGCACCTCAACATTCTTCAAGTCTTCTTTTTCTTCATAGATCTCCATCTGATGTGAATCCAAAAGTTTTTGCACCTCTTAGTGAAACTACTCACAAGTCTCAATGGAATGACCCATTGCCCTATTATGATACTTACAACTAGTACCAGCTATATATGCTCCATGATAGCTGTGTGGACTTACCAGTTGTATCATGTCTACTTTTCGTAAAACATCGAACAGTTGGCTGAGAGGTGTCTTAATATTTACCACTTTCTTCTTCACATGACGCTCCTGTTCTTCACCTATCTTCACCTATAGCATTTACATTATGATTCGGTAAAAGATTACCACTAACATTCGGTGCAGTCATCCCTCCAGTATCAAAGTAAATCATCCCATCCTTGATCAACCGTTGCACTTTGTGTTTCAAGGTAGTGTAATTTTTGGTAGAGTGACCAGCAATCCCATAATGGTAATCACAGTGGGCGGTGGGATCATACCACTTAGGGTAAGGTGGCTTGAGGGGTTCCAATTTACTTGGAGCAATCAAATGACTGTTGTAGAGCTCCTTATATAATTCCGTATAAGTCATTGGAATTGGGTCAAAAAAGGTTTCTCACGAGTGGTTCGTTGCTCCCGCGAGCCACCAATGGGGTTAGTTGGGCGATTTTGGGGTCTTGGGGTAGATTGAATGTTAGGACTATACATGGTATTTTGGGGTCTGTGAGGGGTTTGATATGTTTGGGGATATAGTGGTTGTGTAAATGGTTGGTATGGGTGAAAGGAAGTGTTATTTACAGCGAGGTGATATAGCAGATATTCTGGTGGTGGGTAAGGTGAATAACCTCTAAGTTGCTGTCTATCAAAGCTCACAGCCTGAGCTTCAATTTCTTTTTTCTTCGGGATTCTTTTGCTAGATGCTTCATTTCCTTCTAGCTTGCCATTCTTGATGGCACTCTCAATGATTTCTCCCGAGATTACCATATCAGTAAAATTTTTTGTTGCATTCCCTATCATCTTTTCATAATAAGGAGGTTTTAAAGTGCTAACAAATAGCACCGTAGTTTCTTTCTCAGTCAGAAGAGGTTGTACCTGAGAAGCAACATCCCTCCACCTCTGGGCATACTCTTTAAAAAACTTGTTTGCTTTTTTCTCCAGATTCTGTAAAGACAAACGATCAGGGGCCAAATCGATGATATGTCGATATTGATCGATGAAGTCATGTGCCATATCGCTCCAAGAGCGAATGCGAGTTCTGTCCAGCTGAACATACCATCTAGCCGCAGAGCCAGTAAGACTGTCCTAAAAAACATGCATCAAGAGTTTTTCATCATGTGCATGAGTTGCCATCTTCTTACAATACATGGTGATGTGCGTTTTGGGGCACTTTGTACCGTCATATTTTTCAAATTTTGGCACTTTAAACTTATGGGGAATAACCACATCAGGAACTAGGCAGAGCCCAGCAGCATCAACTGACCCATAAAAGCTAAATCCTTCCATAGCCCGTAGCCTTTGCTCTAGCATGCTTATCTTGGAGCTTTCCTGAACTTCTGCTCTTATCTTTTCTTTCTCCTTCTCTTTTAAATCATCTAGATCAAGAATTGGTTCTGCTACCTTTTCAGGATTTACATAGCTGTTATACTACCCTGGGTTGAAAGCTGATGGCATTCTAGGATATGTTGAATATACGAAGTGTTGTGGTGGGACCTCTTGAGCAGGCTGGGCTTGAGGTGGGCCAAAACCTGAAGGATACAAAGGGTCAACCATTTCTTGTAATGGGGGAACTTGCTGGCTTGTATTTTCTTCAACTCTTTTTCCTTTATTCATGTTATTAAGAGCCTCCAGAATCTTGCTTAGCTCACTTTCAATCTTCTCCTGTGCTTTTTCTATCTTTTCAAATCTATGGGAATTTTTTTGCTCCATTTGCCTTGCTCTGGATCTTGTGTTGTGTCGATGGGCAAGATTTTCACTAGATGGAGCTATCCTGGAACCTTGAGTACCATATCTTAGAATTAGTAAATTTGCATGATCATCACATGGTTACTTTGTTAAGTGTAATGAATGGGAATGCAATGAATGAAAAATGCATGTATGCAAAGAACATTTGCCTTAAAACGGTATTCAACTAAAAAATTTCATTTATTCCAAAAAAACTTTGATCTACATTGAGTTTATCATCCTAGAATTATAGCCATAAAATTGCTTGATCTGTTCATACTGGCTTTGGCTTCTTCTATGAAGTTCAAGAGACGCTGTCCATGTTCTCTTACTGGGGCCACTACTTGTCTTAATGCCTCTGCCTCTTCCACCATCTCTCTTGCCTTACATACCCCTTTATGGATTTGGGTTGTTAAGTGCTCAATGTATTTCTGCCTTCCTAAGTTCTCTCTTTTACCACACAGACTTGTATGATAATTCTCTATGTTCTCTAACCAATGCAGCGATGTGGTCTCCTTGTTCATCCAACTTTTGACTTAGCCTGCTCAAATAATTGTTTAGCATGTTAATTTCTGCCTATGCTTCGGTGCTTTCTTCTTCCAATTCGGCATACTCTTGTTTCAATCTTGCATTTTCCTCAGTCAGCTCGACAATGGTTATCTCTTTGGCTCTTTCTCTCACACATAGCCTCTTATGCTCCTGGTGTAACTTTGCTAGGTCTTCAGTAGCTGTATCTCGTTCTCTAGCAATCTTGTGAACTTTAACTTCATAACTTTCGACTCTACCCTTCCACTGGGCTTTTTCTTCTTGAAGTTTCTGAATCTCTTGCTTTAACTTGCTCTTTTCAGACTCAAATTCTTTTGTTGCCAGCTCTAATTCTGATGGTGTCTCTTCAAGTTTTTCTTCTGTTGGTGGTTGAGAGATTTCATAAGTGAATACCATTTCTTGTCTTCTCTTTGTTCTCCAAACCAAGTAACCTGGGGTGACTTTTTCAGTGAACGGTCCAGGACTCACTCTTCGGGGATTTTTCCATGCTTTAATCATCTCATTCATCATTTGAAATGCTTTAGGCTCACTGTAAGAGAAATCTAACTGATGAAGCCCATAAGTCATTGGAATAAACTGTTCTCCCCCAATTGCCTTCTCACTAGGAGTGGTGCATAATTCGTTACTCCCCATAAACCCAGAAGTGGAACCACTGTACTATCCCCACATTGATACAACATAGGCTCACGATTCATCCATGGGGCCAACCATCTCACCCTGGTACTTTCCAACTTTTGTAAGAAAGTTATCCATTCTTGTTTAGACTTCCGCTTTGACCACCCACTTTCGTAGAATTCTTTGATCGAAAAATGATTACGGATGTAAAGCTTCGAGAAAGCACCATTTCCTTATTCAAAATGGCTTTTCATCTATAAGTACAATAATTGTATGCATCCTATGAAACGCCCTCCATTCCGATGACAATAACTCAAAGATCTGATAGTCTCTGCTAATATTACCGTTGAAGGATTATAGCCATTGATCACACTTTCGAAGAAATCAACCACCGCTATCTCAATATGTCCCAAAACCTTTGGAAAGATTACCAGTCCGTATATAGCCAAGGCAAATACATCTAACCCTCATTCTTCATTGGCATGTTGCATTAGAAACTCATGAAAAAACTTCTAAGGTAGGCAGACCTGGTCTTGTTTCTTCTTCGTCTGAGAATCCACAATTTCCTTATCTATCCCCAAGAGTTGAGCCAGACTTTTACGAAATCCTGACTTATGTTTTTTGACATATATCTTATCAGGAGTCTTGAGATGCAAACCCAACAAGATCGAATATTCTTCTATGGTGGGAGTCATATAAGCTTCATTAAAGATGAAACACTTGTATGCAGGATCCCAGAATTGTGTTGCAGCTCTAATTAGTTGATCATCAACAACCACTGCTAGAAGGTGTGCTATATGCCCATGTTTCTGACAAAACTGCTCTTGTCTTGACGGACTCATTTTCTTCCAGATATCAACCAAATCCCCTAAATTGTTCTGTTTGAGGAGGATAGATGTTTCTTGAGGCAGAGTAAAATCATACCCAATTGGCAAGCAATCTCCCATCTTCAGTTGAATCTTTTCTGACTGGGCCCTTACTTCATTAGGTATCCCACAGGGTGCTAATACTGATGAAGAACAAATTAAGCGTTCATTGGCGTCCATGAAAAAAATTTGTTGAAGACCATTTTTTCAAGCAAATGTTCTTTATGCAACTTTATGATATGCGTATGAACCAATGCAAAAGAATAAGAAAAAGGTTAGTATACCCAGAAAAAGAACAAATAACTAAGTAAAATTACACAAAGTAAAAAGGGATGAACCCTATGCTTTTGGTCAATTCTAAAAGGGAAGAGTGATGGCTCTATCTATAGGTTAGGCTCTCTTAAGGTTCACTATATGCAGTTTTAGGGTCAAAGTCTAAAGGTCCTCAAATTGTTCCTTACATCCTTGTCCATTACAGACTAGTAAGGCACCCTAATCCTCACCCATTACAAGCTACAAGCGGAAAAGGTTCAATTTGAGTGGGAGTATTTCGCTAGCCACTGCGGAGGCATTAGACCTCACGAAAGCAATAGGTACTTTACTCCCTCCTAGAGGGATGGAGCTCGGGTGTAGAGCTCATGTTATGCACATGCATATGAATGACATAATTAATAAGGTAAATAAACATGAATGAATATTAACACATATATACAAACAGGTTCAATTTTATTAGGCTTTTGGATAACACAAATTATTTGCTGGCCTGACTCTCAGTGTCCCCAGCGGAGTCGCCAAGCTATCATAACATCTAGATCTGGGGATCTATCGCTAGACATTGACTTTTAAGAGTCGCCACCAATCTTTTTATCTAGGTGCGATGGCCACCTAAAGAATCTGTCCTTTCAGGGAACACCTAAGTTTAAGGGCCCCTAAAAGAATAGGTTCAGGTCTACTAACCAGAACAGAGTTCGAGAGTTTGGTTACGTGTGAGGAAGGTTATAACACCCTCACAACGCCCATCAAAAGATGGTACCAGCATAAACTTTGTGTTATCCAAATAGCCTTAAAATTTTACCAAGTAATTAATTATTGGAAATTATTCTCAATTGACTCTAATACTTTTAGCAAAAATTGAGAAAATTCCTCACCTCAAGAGTATGCAGAAAAACTACTGTTTCACTTGCAGAGGCTCCGTCGTCGGATTATTTAAAGAAAAATCAAAATCAAAATTAAAATAAAAAAGAAGAAAAGAATGATTGTTCTTGCGCAGGGAAAACGCGCGGATCCTCTGGGTCACTTAAGGCAAAAATGACGTCGTTTTGGGAGGGTATATAAGGCTCTTCCCTCTGTTTTTTGGCAGAAAGCTCCTCCCCTTCTCTCTCTCGTCTTCCTTTTTCTCTCGCTTCTCTCTAAAAAGGTCGAAGAACTCCGTTGAATTTTCATCGAATTTTGGAAAATTTCATCGGAATCTGGGTTTTTCACCGGAAGTTCGTCGGAAGTTGGTCGGTTTCTGGGATCCTTCGTTGGAAACTGGGCAGCTCGCCAGAAACTTCAAAGTTGGCCAGAATTTTCATCGAAAAATGCAACTTTCGTCGGAAAATTCAACCGAAATCTGGAATTTTCCAGAAATTCCCAAAAAAAAAAAAGCCAAAAATCTTCAAAAAATTTCTGCTAATTCCCAGAACCCTTCTAAACCTTTTCTTAGCTTTCTATACACCCCTTTTCTCTCAAATAAGTGGCTTTGCTCACTGTTCTTTTCTGTGTTTTGCTTCTGTTCCAGGAGGTCCTTTTTATAGGGATTGATCAGGAGTTCCTGATCAATCCCAATTCCTCTTTGGACGGGGATTCAATCTTTGAATCCAATCTGGACTCTTCTGATTGAATCCCCATTCACAGTAGGATTCTTCAGCCTTCAATCACAGCCTCAAAAAAAGAAAAAAAAATAATAATCAGATAAACGAAAAAGAAAAAAATAAAAAATAAAAAAATAACAGATAATCAAAAATAAAATAAGATAAATCCAAAAAATATTACAAGATAAAAAAATAATAAATAAATAAATTATAATATAATAATAAATATATAACTATAAAAATAAAATACATATAAATATTAACAAAACAAAAATAAATAAATAAAGATATACATATATTAATACATAGTAATAATAAATAAATAATAAAATGCCTAAAATACAAAAAAAATTAAAATAAAAATAATACAAAATAAGAACCGAATTGGGCTTACCCGTTTGGGCCAGGCCCAATTGATCTGGGCTTGGACCAAATTGGGTGTCTACAATCCCTCATCAAACCTCGAGAACTCACACCCCTTAAAGAGCATTTGAGATTTTACAGGTTTGCTGCCAGTAGCCATTAAAGTGTCTGAAATGGGGACACTTTTTTCAAATGGTCACAAAATCCTATACACTTCGAGTTTTTAGCTGAATTTTTTTGTGCATGCCCACAAAAATACAAGGATCACGTCTACCAAGTTTAGGGCCAAAACTCCTTCTGAAAAAATTAAAAAAAATCTCGAATCGTAAAAAGTTTCAAAAATCGTGAAAAATAGAAAACGAGTCGTCTTGCCATGAAACTTCACATGAAGGCTTAAGGGACCATTGTATGAATTTACAAGCCATAAAAATGGCATTGGCATGGCAGAAATATGAAGATGTGCCTAAACCCACCTACCACCCTATTGATCCACGGCTTGCGCATCCCGCCTCTCTGGCCGACGTAGTGCCCGCCCCGCCCGCTCCTTTCGTCGGTTGCCTTAGGCTTACGGAGTTCATTCCCAGTCTAAGATCAGACCAGACCGAGGGTTGCGGCAGCAGGATTGGCAGCACACTGAGAGGGACCCGACTGATCCCCGGCTTGCGCATCCTGCCCCTCTGGCCGACTGAGCGCCCGCACGCTCGTTTCGTGGGTTGACTTAGGCATACGGAGTTCATTCCCAGTCTAAGATTGGACCAGACCGAGGGTTGCGGGTGCACATGCTGGGCTCGGGCATGTGCTGGTGCCGCATTTTTTTTTGCCCGGGCACCATCGTCGGAGCATCGTCGAGAACCTGACCTGGCGACATTAGGGTTCCAGCGACAGGGGGGCCGGGGGTGTGCGCACATGATGTGCGATGGGTGCTGGTACTTGGCCCTTATATTGGCCCCCTATCCCTCATCAAACCTCGAGAACTCACACCCCCTTAAAGAGCATTTGAGATTTTACAGGTTTGCTGCCAGTAGCCATTAAAGTGTCTTGAAATGGGGACACTTTTTTCAAATGGTCACAAAATCCTATACACTTCGAGTTTTTAGCTGAATTTTATTGTGCATGCCACAAAAATACAAGGATCACGTCTACCAAGTTTGGGGCCAAAATCCTTCTGAAAAAATTTTAAAAAAATCCCGAACCGTAAAAAGTTTCAAAAATCATGAAAAATAGAAAACGAGTCGTCTTGCCATGAAACTTCACATGAAGGCTTAAGGCACCATTGTATGAATTTACAAGCCATAAAAATGGCATTGGCATGGCAGAAATATGAAGATGTGCCTAAACCCACCTACCACCCTATCGATCCACGGCTTGCGCATCCCGCCTCTTTGGCCGGCGTAGTGCCCGCCGCCCGCTCGCTTTCTTTCGTCGGTTGGCTTAGGCATACAAAGTTCATTCCCAGTCTAAGATCTGACCAGACCGAGGGTTACGGCAGCAAAATCAGCAGCACGCTGAGGGGGACCCGACGATCCCCGACTTGCGAATCCTGCCCCTCTGTCCGCTGAGCGCCCGCACGCTCGTTTCGTGGGTTGACTTAGGCATACGGAGTTCATTCCCAGTCTAAGCATAAGGAGTTCATTCCCAGTCTAAGATCAGACCGGACCGAGGGTTGCGGGTGCACATGCTGGGCTCGGGCATGTGCTGGAGCCGTATTTGTTTTCGCTCGGGGCACCATCGCTGGAGAACCTGACCGCGGCATTGGGGTTCCGGCGATTGGGGGGCCGGGGGGTGTGCGCACATGATGTGCGATGGGTGCTGGTACTTGGCCCTTATATTGGCCCCCTATCCCTCATCAAACCTCGAGAACTCACACCCCCTTAAAGAGCATTTGAGATTTTACAGGTTTGCTGCCAGTAGCCATTAAAGTGTCTGAAATGGGGACACTTTTTTCAAATGATCACAAAATCCTATACACTTCGAGTTTTTAGCTGAATTTTTTTGTGCATGCCACAAAAATACAAGGATCACGTCTACCAAGTTTAGGGCCAAAACTCCTTCTGAAAAAATTTAAAAAAATCCTGAACCGTAAAAAGTTTCAAAAATCGTGAAAAATAGAAAACGAGTCGTCTTGCCATGAAACTTCACATGAAGGCTTAAGGGACCGTTGTTGAATTTACAAGCCATAAAAATGGCATTGGCATGGCAGAAATATGAAGATGTGCCTAAACCCACCTAACACCCTATCGTTCCATGGCTTACGCATCCCGCCTCTCTGGCCGACCTAGTGCCTGCCCACCCGCCCGCTCGTTTCGTCGGTTGGCATAGGCATACGGAGTTCATTCCTATTCTAAGATCAGACTAGACCAAGGGTTGCGACAGCAGGACTGGCAGCACATTGAGGGGGACCCGGTCGATCCTCGGCTTGCGCATCCTACCCCTCTGGCCAGCTGAATGCCCGTACGCTCGTTTCATGGGTTGACTTAGGCATACGGGGTTCATTCCCAGTCTAAGATCAGACCAAACCGAGGGTTGTGGGTGCCCATGCTGGGCTCAGGCATGTACTGGTGCCGCATTGTTTTTCGCCTGGGGCACCATCATCGAAGCATCGTCGGAGAACCTAACCGGTGGCATTGTGTTTTCGGCAATTGCGGGGGGTCAGGGGGTGTGCGCACATGATGTGTGATGGGTGCTGGTACTTGGCCCTTATATTGGCCCCCTATCCCTCATCAAACCTTGAGAACTCACACCCCGTTAAAGAGCATTTGAGATTTTACAGGTTTGCTACCAGTAGCCATTAAAGTGTATGAAATTGGGACACTTTTTTCAAATTGTCACAAAATCCTGTACACTTTGCGTTTCTAGCTGAATTTTTTTGGGCTTGCCCAAAAAAATACAAGGATCACGTCTACCAAGTTTGGGGCCAAAACTCCTTCTGAAAAAATTTAAAAAAATCCTGAACCGTAAAAAGATTCAAAAATCATGAAAAATAGAAAACGAGTCGTCTTGCCGTGAAACTTCACATGAAGGCTTAAGGGACCATTGTATGAATTTACAAGCCATAAAAATGGCATTGGCATGGTAGAAATATGAAGATGTGCCTAAACCCACCTGCCCCTATCGATCCACGGCTTGCACATCCCGTCTCTCTGGTCGACGTAGTTCCCGCCCGCCCGCCCGCTCATTTCATCGGTTGGTTTAGGCATAAGGAGTTCATTCCCAGTCTAAGATTAGACCGAACCGAGGGTTGCGATAGTAGGATCGGCAGCACGCCAAGGGGCACCCGGCCAATCCCCGGCTTGCGCATCCTGCCCCTCTGGCCGACTGAGCGCCCGCATGTTCATTTCGTGGGTTGACTTAGGCATACGGAGTTCATACGGAGTTCATTCCCAGTCTAAAATCGGACCGGAGGGTTGCGAGTGCACATGTTGGGCTCAGGCATGTGCTGGTGCCGTATTTTTTTTCGTCCGGGCCACCATCGTCGGTGCATCGCCTGAGAACCTGACCGACGGCATTGGGGTTCCGACGATTGGGGGGGCCGGGGGGTGTGCGCACATGATGTGCGATGGGTGTTGGTACTTGGCCCTTATATTGGCCCCCTATCCCTCATCAAACCTTGAGAACTCACACCCCCTTAAAGAAAATTTGAGTTTTTGCAAGTTTGTTGCCAATAGCCATTAAAGTGTCTGAAAAGGGGACATTTTTTTCAAATGGTCACAAAATCCTGTACACTTCGAGTTTTTAGCTGAATTTTTTTGTGCATGCCAACAAAAATACAAGGATCATGTCTACCAAGTTTTGGGCCAAAACTCATTCTGAGAAAATTTTAAAAAAATCCCGAACCGTAAAAAGTTTTGAAAATCATAAAAAATAGAAAATGAGTCATCTTGCCAAGAAACTTCACATGAAGGCTTAAGGGACCATTTATGAATTTACAAGCCATTAAAATGGCATTGGCATGGCAGAAATATGAAGATGTGCCTAAACCCACCTACCACCGTATCGATCCACGGCTTGCGCATCCCGCCTCTTTGGCCAACGTAGTGCCCGCCCGCCCGCCCGCTTGTTTCATCGGTTAGCTTAGGCATACGGAGTTCATTCACAGTCTAAGATCATACCAGATGAGGGTTGTGGTAGCAGGATCGATAGCACACTGAGGGGGATCCGGCCGATCCCCAGCTTGCGCATCCTGCCCCTCTGGCCGGCTGAGCGCCCGTACGCTCGTTTCGTGGGTTAACTTAGGCATACGGAGTCCATTCCCAGTCTAAGCATATGGAGTTCATTCCCAGTCTAAGATCGGACCGGATCGAGGGTTACGGGTGCACATGCTAGGCTCGAGCATGTGCTGGTGCCGCATTCTTTTCGCCCGGGGCACCATCACCGGAGCATCGTCGGAGAACCTGACCGACGACATTGGGGTTCTCACGATTAGGGGGGTTGGGGGGGACTGCGCACATGATATGCGATGGGTGCTGGTACTTGGCCCTTGTATTGGCCCCCTATCCCTCATCAAACCTTGAGAACTCACACCTCCTTAAAGAGCATTTGAGATTTTATAGGTTTGCTACCAGTAGCCATTAAAGTGTCTGAAATGGGGATACTTTTTTCAAATGGTCACAAAATCCTGTACACTTTGAGTTTTTAGCTGAATTTTTTTGTGCATCCCAAAAAAAATACAAGTATCATGTCTACCAAGTTTGGGGCCAAAACTCCTTCTGAAAAAATTTTAAAAAAATCTCGAACCGTAAAAAGTTTAAAAAATCATGAAAAATAGAAAATGAGTCATCTTGCCATGAAACTTCAAATGAAGGCTTAGGGGACCGCTGTATGAATTCACAAGCCATAAAAATCGCATTGGCACCACAGAAATATGAGATGTGCCTAAACCCACCTACCACCGTAACGATCCAAGGCTTGCACATCTCGCCTCTCTGGCCGACGTAGTGCCCGCCCGCCCGCCCCCCACTCTTTTTGTCAGTTGGCTTAGGCATACGTAGTTCATTCACAGTCTAAGATATGATTGGACCAAGGGTTACGGTAGCAGGATCGGCAGCACGTTGAGGGGGACCCGACTGATCCCCGACTTGCTCATCCTACCTTTCAGGCCGACTGAGCGCCCGCACGCTCGTTTCGTGGGTTGACTTAGGCATACGGAGTTCATTCCCAGTCTAAGATCAGACCAGACCGAGGGTTGTGGGTGCACATGCTGGGCTCGGGCATGTGCTGGTGTCACATTTTTTTTTTTGCCCGGGCCACCATCGCCGGAACTTTGCCAGAGAAACTGACTGGTGGCATTGGGGTTCCGACGATTGGGGGGGCCGAGGGGGGCGTGCACACATGATGTGTGATGGGTGCTGGTACTTGGCCCTTATATTGGTCCCCTATCCCTCATCAAACCTCGAGACCTCACACCCCCTTAAAGAGCATTTGAGATTTTACAGTTTTGCTGCCAGTAGCCATTAAAGTGTCTAAAATGGGGACACTTTTTTCAAATGGTCACAAAATCCTGTACACTTCGAGTTTTTAGCTGAATTTTTTTGTGCATGACAAAAAAAATACGAGGATCACATCTACCAAGTTTGGGGCCAAAAATCCTTCTGAAAAAATTTTAAAAAAATCCTGAACCGTAAAAAATTTAAAAAATCATGAAAAATAGAAAACGAGTCGTCTTGCCATGAAACTTCACATGAAGGCTTAAGGGACCATTGTATGAATTTACAAGCCATAAAAATGGCATTGGCATGGTAGAAATATGAAGATGTGCCTAGACCCACCTACCACCCTATCGATCCACGGCTTGCGCATCCCGCCTCTCTGGCCGACGTAGTGCCCACCCACCCACCCATTATTTTCGTCAGTTGGCTCAGGCATACAGAGTTCATTCCCAGTCTAAGATCGGATTGGACTGAGGGTTGTAGCAGCAGGATCGACAGCACACTAAGGGGGACTCGGCCAATCCCTGGCTTGCGTATCCTGCCCCTCTGGCTGGCTGAGCGCCCGTATGCTCGTTTCATGGGTTAACTTAGGCATACGTAGTTCATTCCCAATCTAAGCATACGGAGTTCATTCCCAGTATAAGATCGAACCAGACCGAGGGTTGCAGGTGCACATGCTGGGCTCAGGCATGTGCTGATGCCGCATTTTTTTTCGCCGGGGCACCATCGCTAGAGCATCGTCGGAAAACCTGACCGGCGGCAATGGGGTTCCGACGATTGGGGGGCCGGGGGGTGTGCGCACATGATGTGCGATGGGTGCTGGTACTTGGCCCTTATATTGGCCCCCTATCCCTCATCAAACCTTGAGAACTCACACCCCCTTAAAGAGCATTTGAGATTTTACAGGTTTGCTGCAAGTAGCCATTAAAGTGTCTGAAATGGGGACACTTTTTTCAAATGGTCACAAAATCCTGTACACTTCGAGTTTTTAGCTGAATTTTTTTGTGCATGCCAAAAACAATACAAGGATCACCTCTACCAAGTTTGGGGCCAAAACACCTTTTGAAAAAATTTTAAAAAAAATCCCAAACCGTAAAAAGTTTCAAAAATCGTGAAAAATAGAAAACGAGTCGTCTTGCCATGAAACTTCACATGAAGGCTTAAGGGATCATTGTATGAATTTACAAGCCATAAAAATGGCATTGGCTTGGTAGAAATTTGAAGATGTGCCTAAACCCACCTACCACCCTATCGATCCACGGCTTGCGCATCCCGTCTCTTTGGCCGGCATAGTGCCCGCTCGCTCGCCCGCTCGTTTCGTCGGTTGGTTTAAGCATATGGAGTTCATTCCTAGTCTAAGATCAGACCTGATCGAGGGTTGTGGCAGTAAGATTGGCAGCACGTAGAGGGGGACCCGACCGATCCCCAGCTTGCGCAACGTGCCCCTCTGGCCGGCTGAATGCCCGCATGCTCGTTTGATGGGTTGACTTAGGCATACGGAGTTCATTCCCAGTCTAAGCATACGGAGTTCATTCCCAGTCTAAGATCAGACCAGACTGAGGGTTGCGGGTGCACATGCTGAGCTCGAGCATGTGCTGGTGCCACATTTTTTTTCACCCGGGGAACCATCGTCGGAGAACCTATCAGGCGGCATTGGAGTTTCGATGATTGGGAGGGCCGGGGGGTGTCCGCACATGATGTGCAATGGGTGCTGGTACTTGGCCCTTATATTGGCCCCCTATCCCTCATCAAACCTTGAGAACTCACACCCCCTTAAAGACCATTTGAGATTTTACAGGTTTGCTACCAGTAGCCATTAAAGTGTCTAAATTGGGGACACTTTTTTCAAATGGTCACAAAATTCTAAACATTTCGAGTTTTTAGCTGAATTTTTTTGTGCATGCCAACAAAAATACAAGGATCACGTCTACCAAGTTTGGGGCCAAAACTCCTGAAAAAATTTTTAAAAAAAACCCGAACCATAAAAAGTTTCAAAAATCATGAAAAATAGAAAACGAGTCGTCTTGCCATGAAACTTCACAAGAAGGCTTAAGGGACCATTGTATGAATTTACAAGCCATAAAAATGGCATTGGAATAGCAGAAATATAAAGATGTGCCTAAACCCACCTACCACCCTATCGACCCATGGCTTGCGCATCCTGCCTCTCTGGCTTGCGTAGTGCCCGCCCGTCCGCCCGCTCGTTTCGTCGGTTGGCTTAGGCATATGGAGTTCATTCCCAGTCTAAGATCAGACCGGACCGAGGGTTACGGGTGCACATGCTGGGCCCGAGCATGTGCTGGTGTCGTATTTTTTTTGCCCAGTGCACCATCGCCGAAGAACCTGATCGGCGGCATTCGGGTTCAGGCGATTGGGGGGGCGTGGGGGCTGTGCGCACAACATGTGTGACGGGTGCTGGTACTTGGCCCTTATATTGGCCCCCTATCCCTCATCAAACCTCGAGAACTCACACCCCCTTAAAGTGCATTTGATATTTTACAGGTTTGCTGCCTGTAGCCATTAAAGTGTCTGAAATGGGGACACTTTTTTCAAATGGTCACAAAATCCTGTACACTTCGAGTTTTTAGCTGAATTTTTTTGTGCATGCCCAAAAAAATACAAGGATCACGTCTACCAAGTTTGGGGCAAAAACTCCTTCTGAAAAAATTTTAAAAAAATCCCGAACCGTAAAAAGTTTCAAAAATCATGAAAAATAGAAAACGAGTCGTCTTGCCATGAAACTTCACATGAAGGCTTAAGGGACCATTGTATGAATTTACAAGCCATAAAAATGGCATTGGCAAGGCAAAATATGAAGATGTGCCTAAACCCACCTACCACCCTATCGATCCATGGCTTGCGCATCCTGCTCTCTGGCCGACGTAGTGCCCGCCCGCCCGCCCGCTCGTTTCGTCGGTTGGCTTAGGCATACGGAGTTCATTCCCAGTCTAAGATCAGACCTGGACTGAGGGTTGCGGTAGTAGGATCGGCAGCACGCTGAGGGGGACCCGACCGATCCCCGACTTGCGCATCCTGCCCTCTGGCCAGCTGAGCGCCGCACGCTCGTTTCGTGGGTTGACTTAGGCATACGGAGTTCATTCCCAGTCTAAGCATATGGAGTTCATTCCCAGTCTAAGATCGGCTGGACCGAGGTTGTGGTGCACATCTGGGCTCGGAGCATGTGCTGGTGCCATATTTTTTTCCCGGGCCAATCATCAGAGCATCCGAGAACCTACCGGCGCATGGGTTCCGACGATTGGGGGGGGGGGTGTGCGCACATGATGTGCGATGGGTGCTGGTACTTGGCCCTTATAATGGCCCCTATCCCTCATCAAACCTCGAGAACTCACACCCCCTTAAAGAGCATTTGAGATTTTACAGGTTTGCTGCCAGTAGCCATTAAAGTGTCTGAAATGGGGACTTTTTTCAAATGGTCACAAAATCCTGTACACATCGAGTTTTTAGCTGAATTGTTTTGTGCATGCAAAGAAAAATACAAGGATCACGTCTACCAAGTTTGGGGCCAAAACTCCTTTTGAAAAAATTTTAAAAAAAGCCGAAACTGTAAAAAGTTTTAAAAATCATGAAAAATAGAAAACGAGTCGTCTTACCATGAAACTTCACATGAAGGCTTATGGGACCATTGTACGAATTTACAAGCCATAAAAATGGCATTGGCATGAAAGAAATATGAAGATGTGCCTAAACCCACTTGCCACCTTATCAATCCATGGCTGACGCATTTCGCCTCTTTGGCCGACGTAGTGCCTGCCCGCCCGCCCGTTTGTTTCATCGATTGTCTTAGGCATACAGAGTTCATTCCCATCTAAGATTGGACCGGACTATGGGTTACGGCAGCAGGATCAGCAGCACACTGAGGGGGGCCCGGTCGATCCCCGGCTTATGCATCCTGCCCCTTTGGCCGACTGAGCGCCCACACGCTCGTTTCGTGGGTTAACTTAGGCATAAGGAGTTCATTCCCAGTCTAAGCATACGGAGTTCATCCTCAGTCTAAGATTAGACCAGACCGAGGGTTGCAGGTGCACATGCTGGGCTCGGGCATGTGCTGGTGCCATATTTTTTTTCGCCCGGGCACCATCGCCGAGAACCTGACCGGCGGCATTGGGGTTCCGGCGATTGGGGGGCGAGGGGGTGTGCGCACATGATGTGCGATGGGTGCTGGTACTTGGCCCTTATATTGGCCCCCTATCCCTCATCAAACCTCGAGAACTCACACCCCCTTAAAGAGCATTTGAGATTTTACAGGTTTGCTGCCAGTAGCCATTAAAGTGTCTGAAATGGGACACTTTTTTCAAATGGTCACAAAATCCTGTACACTTCGAGTTTTTAGCTGAATTTTTTGTGCATGCCAAAAAAATACAAGGATCACGTCTACCAAGTTTGGGGCCAAAACTCCTTCTGAAAAAATTTTAAAAATCCCGAACCGTAAAAAGTTTCAAAAATCGTGAAAAATAGAAAACGAGTCGTCTTGCCATGAAACTTCACATGAAGGCTTAAGGGACCATTGTATGAATTTACAAGCCATAAAAATGGCATTGGCATGGCATAAATATGAAGATGTGCCTAAACCCACCTACCACCCTATCGATCCACGGCTTGCGCATCCCGCCTCTCTGGTCGGCGTAGTGCCCGTGCGCCCGCCCGCTCATTTTGTCAATTGGCTTAGGCATACGGAGTTCATTCCCAGTCTAAGCTGGGATCAGACTGAGGGTTGTGGCAGCAGGATCGACAGCGCATAAAGGGGGACCCGATCGATTCCCGGCTCGCGCATCCTACCCCATTGGCCGGCTGAGCGCCCACACGCTCGTTTCGTGGGTTGACTTAGGCATACGAAGTTCATTCCCAGTCTAAGATTAGACCAGACCGAGGGTTGCGGCAACAGGATAGGTAGCACACTAAGGGGGACCTGGTCGATCCCCGGCTTGCGCATCCTGCCCCTCTGGCCGGCTGAGCACCCGCACGCTCATTTTGTGGGTTGACTTAGGCATACGGAGCTCATTCCTAGTCTAAGTTCAGACAACATGCACATGTTGGCCTCGGCATGTGCTGGTCCTACTTTTTTTTCACAGGCCATCGTCGGAGCAATCGAACTGACCGCGCTTGGGTTCCGGCGATGGGGGGCTGGGGGGTGTGCGCACATGAAAGTGAGATGGGTGCTGGTACTTGCCCTTATATTGGCCCCTATCCCTCATCAAACCTCGGGAACTCAAACCCCTTAAAGAGCATTTGAGATTTTACAGGTTTGCTGCCAGTAGCCATTAAAGTGTCTAAAATGGGACACTTTTTTCAAATGGTCAAAAATCCTGTACACTTCGAGTTTTTAGCTGAATTTTTTTGTGCATGCCAAAAATAACAAGATCACTCTACCACGTTTGGGCAAAACACCTTCTAAAAAATTAAAAAAAATCTCGAACGTAAAAAGTTCAGAAATTGTGAAAATAGAAAACGGGTCGTCTTGCCATGAAACTTCTCATGAAGGATTAAGGTGCCATTGTATGAATTTACAAGCCATAAAAATGGCATTGGCATGGCAGATATATGAAGATGTGCCTAAACCCGCATACCACCCTATCGATGCACGGCTTGCGTATCCCGCCCCTCTGGCCGTCGTAGTGCCCGCCCGCCCGCCCGCCCACTTATTTAGTCGATTGGCTTAGGCATACGGAGTTCATTCCCAGTCTAAGATCGAATCGGATCGAGGGTTGTGGGTACAAATGCTGGGCTCGGGCATGTGCTGCTGCCATATTTTTTTTTGCCTGGGGCACCATCGCCGGAGAACCTGACCGGTGGCATTGGGGTTTTGGCGATTGGGAGGGCGGGGGGTGTGCGCACATGAAGTGCGATGGGTGCTGGTACTTGGCCCTTATATTGGCCCCCTATCCCTCATCAAACCTCGAGAACTCACACCCCCTTAAAGAGCATTTGAGATTTTACAGGTTTGCTGCAGTAGCCATTAAAGTGTCTAAAATGGGGACACTTTTTCCAAATGGTCACAAAATCCTGTACACTTCGAGTTTTTAGCTGAATTTTTTTGTGCATGCCAACAAAAATACAAGGTTCACATCTACCAAGTTTGGGGCGAAAACTCCTGAAAAATTTTAAAAAAATCCTGAACCGTAAAAAGTTTCAAGAATCATGAAAAATAGAAAACGAGTCGTCTTGCCATGAAACTTCACATGAAGGCTTAAGGGACCGTTGTATGAATTTACAAGCCATAAAAATGGCATTGGCACGGTAGAAATATGAAGATGTGCCTAAACCCACCTACCACCAAATCGATCTGCGGCTTACGCATCCCGTCTTTCTGCCCGACGTGGTGCTCGCACGCCCGCCTGTTCGTTTTGTTGGTTGGCTTAGGCATTTGAAGTTTATTCCCAGTCTAAGATCTGACCAGACAGAGGGTTGCGGCAGCAGGATTGCCAGCACGCTGAGGGGGACCCGATCGATCCCCGGCTTGCGCATCCTGCCCCTCTGGCCAGCTGAGCGCCCGCACACTCATTTCGTGGGCTGACTTTGGCATACGGAGTTCATTCCCAGTATAAGATCAGACTGGATCGAGGGTTGCGGGCACACATGCTGGGCTCAGGCATGTGCTGGTGCCACATTTTTTTTCACCCGAGGCATTGGGGTTTCGGTGATTGGGGGGGCGGGGGGTGTGCACACATGATGTGCGATGGGTGCGGGTACTTGGCCCTTATATTAGCCTCCTATCCCTGATCAAACCTTGAGAACTCACACCTCCTTAAAGAGCATTTGAGATTTTACAGGTTTCCTGCCAGTAGCCGTCAAAGTGTCTAAAATAGGACAGTTTTTTCAAATGGTCAAAAAATCCTGTACATTTTGAGTTTTTAGCTGAATTTTTTTCTCCATGCCAACAAAAATACAAGGATCACATCTACCAAGTTTGTGGCCAAAACATCTTCTGAAAAAGTTTTAAAAAAATCCCGAACCGTAAAAATTTTAAAAATCGTGAAAAATAGAAAACGAGTCGTCTTGCCATGAAACTTCACATGAAGGCTTAAGGGACCATTGTGTGAATTTACAAGCCATTAAAATGGCTTTGGCATGGCAAAAGTATGAAGATGTGCCTAAACCCACCTACCACCCTATCGATCCACGGCTTGCGATCCCGCCTCTCTGGCCGACATAGTGCTCGCCTGCCTGCCTGCTCGTTTTGTCAGTTGGCTTAGGCATACGGAGTTCATTCCCAGTCTAAGATCAGACCGAACCGAGGGTTCTGGCATCAAGATCGGTAGCACGCTAAGGGGGACCCGACCGATCCCCGGCTTACGCATCTTGCCACTCTGGCCGACTGAGCGCCCGCACGCTCGTTTCGTGGGTTGACTTAGGCATACGGAGTTCATTCCAAGTCTAAGATCAGACCGGACCGAGGGTTGCAGGTGCACATGCTGGGCTCGAGCATGTGCTGGTGCCACATTTTTTTTCACTCGAGGCACCATCGTCGGAGAACCTGACCAGCGACATTGGGGTTTCGGCGATTGGGGGGGCCGGGGGGTGTGCACACATGATGTGCGATGGGTGCTGGTACTTGGCCCTTATATTGGCCTCCTATCCCTCATCAAACCTTGAGAACTCACACCTCCTTAAAGAGCATTTGAGATTTTACAGGTTTGCTGCCAGTAGCTGTCAAAGTGTCTAAAATAGGGACAGTTTTTTCAAATGGTCAAAAAATCCTCTACACTTCGAGTTTTTAGTTGAATTTTTTTATGCATGCCCATAAAAATACAAGGATCACGTCTACCAAGATTGGGGCCAAATCGCCTTCTGAAAAAATTTTAAAAAATCCCGAATCGTAAAAATTTTCAATAATCATGAAAAATAGAAAACAAGTCGTCTTGCCATAAAACTTCACATGAAAGCTTAAGGGACCATTGTCTGAATTTACAACCCATAAAAATGGCATTGGCACTTGTAGAAATATGAAAATGTGCCTAAACCCACCTACCACCCTATCGATCCATGACTTGCGTATCCCGCCTCTCAGGCCGACGTAGTGCCCGCCCGCCCGCCCGCTCGTTTCGTCAGTTGGCTTAGGCATACGGAGTTCATTCCAAGTCTAAGATCGGACCGGACCAAGGGTTGAGGCAGCAAGATCGGTAGCACGCTGAGACCCATCCAATCCTCGGCTTGCACATCTTGCCCCTCTGGCCGGCTGAGCGCCCGTACGCTTGTTTTCTGGGTTGACTTAGGCATACGGAGTTCATTCCCAGTCTAAGCATACGGAGTTCATTCCCAGTCTAAGATCGGATCAGACCGAGGGTTACGGGTGCACATGCTGGCCTCAGGCATGTGCTGGTGCCGCATTTTTTTTCGCCCGGGCCACCATCGTCAGAGCATCGCCAGAGAACCTGACTGGCGGTAATGGGGTTTCGGCGATTGGGTGGGCCGGGGGGGTGTGCGCACATGATGTGCGATGGGTGCTGGTACTTGGACCTTATATTGGCCCCCTATCCCTCATCAAACCTCGAGAACTCACACCCCCCTTAAAGAGCATTTGAGATTTTACAAGTTTGCTGGCAGTAGCCATTAAAGTGTCTGAAATGGGGACACTTTTTTCGAATGGTTACAAAATCCTGCACACTTCGAGTTTTTAGCTGAATTTTTTTTTTGCATGCCAAAAAAAATACAAGGATCACTTCTACCAAGTTTGGGCCCAAAAATCCTTCTGAAAAAATTTAAAAAAAAATCCCGAACCGTAAAACGTTTCAAAAATCATGAAAAATAGAAAACGAGTCGTCTTGCCATGAAACTTCACATCAAGGCTTAAGGGACCATTGTATAAATTTATAAGCCATAAAAATGGCATTGGCACTATAGAAATATGAAGATGTGCCTAAACCCACATACCACCCTATCGATCCACGGCTTGCGCATCCCGCCTCTCTAGCCGGCGTAGTTACCGCACGCCCGCCCGCTCGTTTCGTCGGTTGGCTTAGGCATACGGAGTTCATTCCCAATCTAAGATTGGACCAGACCAACAGTTGCAGCAGCAGGATTGGCAGCACGTAGAGGGGGACCCGGCCGATCCTCGATTTACGCATCCTGCCCCTCTGGCCGGCTGAGTACCAACACGCTCGTTTCGTGGGTTGACTTAGGCATACGGAGTTTATTCCCAGTCCAAGATAAGATCAGACCGAGTGTTGCGGGTGCACATGCTGGGCTCAAGCATGTGCTGGTGCCACTTTTTTTTTGCCCGGGGCACCATCACCGGAGCATCTTCGGACAACCTGACCAGCGGCATTGGGGTTCCGGCGATTGGGGGGGCTGGGGGTGTGCGCACATATGTGCGATGGGTGCTGGTACTTGGCCCTTATATTGGCCCTCTATCCCTTATCAAACTAGGAGAACTCACACCCCCTTAAAGAGCATTTGAGATTTTACTGGTTTGCTGCCAATAGCCATTAAAGTGTTTGAAATGGGGACACCTTTTTTAAATGGTCACAAAATCCTATACACTTCGAGCTTTTAGCTGAAATGTTTTGTGCGTGCCAAAAAAAATACAAGGATCACATCTACCAAGTTTGGGGCCAAAACTCCTTCTGAAAAAATTTTAAAAAAATCTCGAACCGTAAAAAGTTTCAAAAATCGTGAAAAATAGAAAATGAGCCGTCTTGCCATGAAACTTCACATGAAGGCTTAAGGGACCATTGTATGAATTTACAAGCCATAAAAATGGCATTGGCATGGCAGAAATATGAAGATGTGCCAAAACGCACCTACCACCCTATCGATTCACGGCTTGCGCATCCTGCCCCTCTGGTCGATTGAACGCCCGCACGCTCATTTCGTGGGTTGACTTAGGCATACGGAGTTTATTCCCAGTCTAAGATCGGACCGAAGTGAAGGTTGTAGGTGCACATGCTACGCTCGGGCATGTGCTGGTGCCGTAATTTTTTTAGCCCGGGGCACCATCCTCGGAGCATCGTCGAAGAACCTGACCAACGGCATTAGGGTTTCGACGATTGGGGGGGTCGGGGGGGTGGGCGCACATGATGTGCGATGGGTGCTAGTACTTGGCCCTTATATTGGCCCCCTATCCCTCATCAAACCTTGAGAACTCACACCCCCTTAAAGAGTATTTGAGATTTTATAGGTTTGCTGCCAGTAGCTATCATAATGTCTAGATCCCGGGATTTATCGCTAGACAATGACTTTTAGGTGTCGCCACCAATCTTTTTTATCTAGGTGCGATTGGCCACCTAAAGAATCTGTCCTTTCATAGAACACCTAAGTTTAAGGGCCCCTAAAAGAATAGGTTCAGGTCTACTAACCAAAACAGAGTTTGGGAGTTCGGTTACGTGTGAGGAAGGTTATAGCACCCTCACAACGCCCATCAAAAGATGGTACCAGCATAACTTTGTGTTATCCAAATAGCCTTAAAATTTTACCAAGTAATTAATTATTGGAAATTATTCTCAATTGACTCTAATACTTTTAGCAAAAAATTGAGAAAATTCCCTCACCTCAAGAGTATGCAAGAAAAACTACTGTTTCACTTGCAGAGGCTCCGTCGTCGGATTATTTAAAGAAAAATTAAAATCAAAATTAAAATAAAAAGGAAGAAAAGAATGATTTTTCTTGCGCTAGGAAAATTGATACTTTCAACTTTTCCCTAAAAAAATTCTTTTGAAACTTTAATTTAGAGGAAGATTGATACTTTCAACTTTTCCTCAAAAATTGATTTTTTAAAAATTTATTTTTAAGGCAAATTGATACTTTCAACTTTTCCCCAAAAATATTTTCTTTTTGGAAATTTTGATTTTCAAGGAAAATTGATACTTTCAACTTTTCCTCAAAAACCTTTTTTTTGAAATTTTATTTTTAAGGAATATTAATACTTTCAACTTTTCCCCAAAAATATTTTTTTAGAAACTTTGATTTATAATGAAGATTGATACTTTCAACTTTTCCTCAAAAACCCTTTTTTTGAAATTTTATTTTTAAGGAAAATTGATACTTTCAACTTTTCCCAAAAAATTTTTCTTTTGGAAACTTTATTTTTAAGGAAAATTGATACTTTCAACTTTTCCCCAAAAATGTTTTTTTTTGGAAATTTATTTTTAAGGAAAATTGATACTTTCAACTTTTCCCCAAAAATATATTTTTTTATTTTTATTTAAAGAAAATAAAATAATAAAACAAAATAAAAGTGAAAATAAAAATAAAATAAAATAAAGAAAAGTAAAACAAAAATAAAAAATAAAAAAAAATAAAAAAATAAAATAAAGGTAAAAAGGATACTAAATAAACCTAATTTAATAAATAAAAAGCAAATAATAAATAAAAAAAAATTGGAGCGGCTCGGAGTACGGCTCGGCTCGGCTTGGCTCGGCTCAAGGAAGAGAAAACGGCTCGAAGAAGCGGCTTTGAACCTCGGCTCGGCTCGACTATCGGCTCGAAGGGGGAGACACCCGCGGATCAGGAAGCGGGTCGACACTCGGGTCGGGTCGAATCTCGACAAAACGCGCGGATCCTCTGGGTCACTTAATGCAAAAATGACGTCGTTTTGGGAGGGTATATAAGGTTCTTCCCTCTATTTTTTGGCAGAAAGCTCCTCCCCTCTCTCTCTTTTCTTCCTTTTTCTCTCGCTTCTCTCAAAAAAGGCCAAAGAACTTCGGTTGAATTTTCATCGAATTCTGGAAAATTTCGCCAGAATCTGGGTTTTTCGTCGGAAGTTAGTCGAAAGTTCGCTGGAAGTTGGTCGGTTTCTGGGATCCTTTGTCGGAAACTGGGTAGCTCACCGAAAACTTCAAAGTTGGCCGGAATTTTCATCAAAAAATGTAACTTTCGTCGGAAAATTCAATCGAAATCTGGAATTTTCCAGAAATTCCCAGAAAAAAAAAGCCAAAAATCTTCAAAAAATTTTTGCTAATTCCCAGAACCCTTCTAAACCTTTTCTTAGCTTTCTATACGCCCCTTTTCTCTCTTCTGATTGAATCCCCATTCACAGTAGGATTTTTTAGCCTTCAATCATAGCCCCAAAAAAAGAAAAAAAAATAATAATCAGATAAACGAAAAAGAAAAAAAATTAACAGATAATTAAAAATAAAATAAGATAAATCCAAAAAATATTACAAGGTAAAAAATAAATAAATAAATAAATTATAACATAATAATAAATATATAACTATATAAATAAAATACATATAAATATTAACAAAAATAAATAAATAAAGATATATATATTAATACATAGTAATAATAAATAAATAATAAAATGCCTAAAATACAAAAGAAAAAAAATAAAAATAATACAAAATAAGAACCGAATTGGGCTTACCCATTTGGGCCAGGACCAATTGATCCGGGCCTAGACCAAATTGGGTGTCTACAGCTGCCCCTCTTTGCACATTTTCTGTGAAACAAAAATTGCGCAAAGACGTAGACACCCAATCAAGACTCAACTCAACATTTTCATTTTTTTTATTTTTTGTGTTTTTTTTTGTTTTTGTTTTTGACTAAAGCTCCTCTAAATAGAGGCTCAACGACTTTGAGAAACATAAATTGCTCCTTTAAATAGAGGCACCACGACTTGGAAAAGTAAATTGCTCCTCTAAACAGAGGCACCACGACTTGGAAAAGTAAATTGCTCCTCTAAACAGAGGCACCACGACTTTGGAAAGTAAATTGCTCACCACGACTTTGGAAATTAAATTGCTCCTCTAAACAGAGGCACCACGACTTTGGAAAATAAATTGCTCACCATGACTTTGGAAATTAAATTGCTCCTCTAAACAGAGGCACCACGACTTTGGAAAGTAAATTGCTCCTCTAAATAGAGGCACCACGACTTTTGGAAAGTAAATTGCTTGTGTTTGAAGGAATTTCAGGAGATTATGCCCAAAGGTCTTATAAATCAACCCTGATACCAAAAGACATCCTATTTCAAGAATTAGGACCTTACTTGACAAGTTTCCTCTCAAATTTGCAAAATATCTTCATATCTATCTTCTCTATGTGGGATGTTGGAACACCCTTGCTTCTTGAATTTATACACTATACTTTCCTAAAAGTAGTGCATGCTATGCAATGCATATGAATTTCAATGCATGCTATGCAGATGTTGGCCAATTAATTCCTATTCAATGTATGGTACTCAGGTTTCTCAAGCTCTTTTTTTTTTCTTGGGCATCAAACCTTTTGATTCTTTAAAGATCCAATTACACTGCTCTTCTAAGATCAAGCCAGTGTAGCTCTTAATTGTCTCTTCCACTCACATTCTTCTTGTAAGAAATCTTTTCCCAGATTTAATGTCCTAATCAGGAACTGAACATCTCGATTTTGCCTTTATCACTCTTAACTTATTCAATGTAATGTAAAAAATCTTTCATGTTGTTTTTCATTTATCAATCAGTATTTTAAACTCAAAAAGTAAGAATGCATTTGCACATTTCTTCCATGGTGGGGTATTAAGAAGAAAAGGATCTGAATGGTTGAGAAACAATCATATAAAAAGACATAAAGAATGAAATAGAATGTCTCTTATTAGCAAAATGTTGACTAATTTCAGCCAAGGGAGAATTACAAGGATAGGCATGGGGACAAAGCCCAAAATGAACAATCAGATAATCACGATAACACATCTCAAAGTTTTTTTTCTGAAAACCCAATCCTCTAATGTATTTAACAACTTGGAACTCTTTCGAATTTGCTAGCCTCTATATCAGCGAACTTTAAAATTCGATGCTGTATTCTCCTTATCTAAGCTGCCTTTTTAGGTTTTCAACTTAGACAAACCCCCTATGACTCAAACTGCCCTTTTAGGGTTTTCGCCTTGAGTCCTCCTTTTTCATTCACTTTTTTTTTCTTTTTTTCATTTTTTCATTTTTTCATTTTTTTCATTTTTTTTTCATCATTTTTTTCATTTTTTCATTATTTTTAAGCATAGTATTTCTTCACAACATCAGAATTTATAGGATGGGGTAAATCATTTCCATCCATCTCAGTGAGTATCAGTGCTCCACCCGAAAAAGCCCGTCTCACCACATACGATCCTTCCAATTCGGAGTCATTTTCTCTACTATTGTGTTGGATTGGGAGAATTTTTTTCAAGACCAACTCTCTTTCTCGAAAGCAACGAGGTCAAATTTTCTTATCATGAGCCCTTATCATTCTTCTTTGATACAGTTGACCATGGTACAATGCAGTCAATCTCTTTTCTTCTATGAAATTTAACTGCTCATAACGTTTTTGAATCCATTCGGCTTCTCCTAACTCAACTTCTTTTAAAACTCTCAAAGAGGGGATCTCTACTTCCACTGGTAGTACAGCTTCTATCCCATAAACCAAAGAAAATGGGGTTACCCCAGTAGAGGTGCGAACTGACGTTCGATATGCATATAATGCAAATGGCAACTTTTCATGCCAATATTTGTAAGTTTCAATCATTTTCTCCAAAATCCTCTTTATGTTCTTATTGGCTGCCTCAACTGCCCCATTCATCTTCGGACGGTATGGTGTCGAGTTATGATGCCTGATCTTGTATTGAACACATACTTCTTGCATTATCTTACTATTTAGATTCTTGGCATTGTCTGAGATAATTCTCTTTGGAAGTCCATATCTACAGATGATCTCTTTTTTTATGAACTTGCAAACCACAGAGCGTGTCACATTTGCATATGATGCTGCCTCTACCTATTTTGTGAAGTAATCTATCATCATAAAAATGAATCTATGTCTGTTAGAAGCTTTTGGGGTGATTGGACCAATAACATCCATGCTCCACATTGAAAATGGCCATGGTGGTGCCATAACATGTAAAACAAATGGCGGAGCATGAATCTTATCAGCATATATCTAGCATTTATGGCATTTACGAGCATAATCAATGCAATCATTCTCCATCGTCAACCAGTAATATCCTACTCTCATGATCTGTCTTGCCATCATATGTCCACTAGTATGCACCCCACATATTCCATCATGCACCTCTTTAATGATTTTCTTCACTTTAGTCTCATTTACACATCTTAATAATACTTGATCTTTGCTTTTTTTGTACAGGACATCCCCATCCAGGAAGAAGCTCATAGCCAATCTTCGGATGACCCTTTTATCATTTTCTGTTGCTTGAACTGGATACTGCTGATCCTTGACATACTGTAAGATGTCATAATACCAAGGCTTTCCATCTTCTTCTCCCTCTACATTAGAACAATAAGTTGGTATATCTTTAACATCTAACTTGATGGGCTGAATATCGATATTATCATTAATTCAAATCATCGCAGCCAGAGTAGCCAATGCGTCAGTAATCAAATTTTTTTCTCGAGGTAAGTGATCAAACTGGATATCTTCAAATTGTTTTGTCAACTCTAGAATATATTTATGATACAGAATGAGTTTTGAATCTCTCGTCTCCCATTCTCCTTTCAACTGATATATGACTAGAGCTGAGTCTCCAAACACTTTTAGTACTTTCACTCTTCTATCTATAGCAGCTTGCAAACCCATGACACATGCTTCATATTCAGCGATGTTATTTGTGCAATTGAAATTTGACCTCGCTGTTACAGGACAATATTGTTCTTCTAGAGAAATCAGAATTGCCCCAATTCCATGCCCCAAGGCATAGCAGTTCCATCAAAGTACATTCTACAACATTTTCCTATATGCCCCCTTCTTCCGGTTGAGAAATAGTCATTAAGTTTTCGTCAGAGAATTTCAGCTTCATCGGCTCATACTCTTCAGTAGCACGATCTGTAAGAAATTCTACTATAGCGCCTCATTTTATTATTTTTTGGCTCACGTATATAATATCATATTCTGAAAGCATTACTTGCCATCTAGCGATTCTCCCAGACAAAGAAGGCTTCTCGAAGATATACTTAATGGGATTCAGTTTTCGCTATGAGCCACGTAGTGTGATAGAGCATATACTATCTAAGTTTTTTGGTAGTCCATGCTAATGCACAACACATTTTTTCTTATGAAGAATACTTGGATTCATATTCAGTGAACTTTTTACTCAGATAGTAAATAGCTCTCTCCTTTCGGCTAGCCTCGTCTTGCTGTCCCAGCACATATCCCATTGAACCTTCACATACAGTTAAGTATAAGATTAAAGGTTTCCCTAGAACAGGTGGCACCAATACTGGAGGGTTCGATAAATATTGCTTAATTTTATCAAATGCCTCTTGACATTCTTCATTCCATTTCCCAAGATTATTCTTACGGAGAAGCTTAAATATGGGATCACATTTGTAAGTAAGCTGAGAGATGAACCGAGAAATGTAGTTCAATCTTCTTAGAAAACCTCGAACTTCTTTTGGTGTGCTGGGAGGTGACAAATTCTAGATGACCCGTATCTTATCAGGATCGACTTCAATTCCTCTTTCACTGAACACAAAGCCTAGCAACTTCCCTAACTTTACCCCAAAGGTGCACTTGGCTGGGTTTAATTTGAGCTGAAATTTTCTCAATCTTTCAAACAACTTTCTGAGGCTAGTAACATGATCTTCATCCTCACAAGACTTTGCAATCATATCGTCTACATACACCTCAATCTCTTTATGCATCATGTCATAGAAGAGTGTCACCATGGCTCTTTGATATGCTGCCCTAGCATTCTTTAGCCCAAAAGGCATGACTTTATACCAGAAGGTTCCCCACATGGTCACAAAAACAGTCTTTTCCATATCCTCCGTAGCCATTTTTATCTAATTATACCCCGAAAAACCATCCATAAAGGAAAAAATCGAATGCTTAGCCGTGTTATCTACCAGTGTGTCAATATGAGGCAAAGGAAAGTTATCTTTTGGGCTAGCCTTATTTAAGTCCTGATAGTCTACACACATTCATACTTTTCCATCTTTTTTAGGAACTGGGACTATATTGGCTACCCATTCTAGATACTTAGCCACTTGTAGAAAACCTGCATCAAATTGTTTCTTCACCTCCTCTTTAATCTTTAGTAGCATTTCGGGCTTCATCCGTCTCAATTTCTGCTGAACTGGCTTACATTCTGGCTTTAAAGGTAACTTGTGCTCCACTATTTCTGTGCTCAGCCCTGGCATATCCTAGTAAGACCAAGCAAATATATTTATAAATTCTCGAAATAGGTCTGCCAATCGTTGCCTATCTCCAGATGAAAGTGAAGTGCCCATTCTAACCTTTTTCTTATTTTTTTCATCTCTCAGATTCACTAAGTCCACTACTTTCTGATGAGGCTCAATTGGCTTATTCTCTTGTTCAATCATCCTCATTAGGTTCGGAGGAATAACATATTCTTCAAAATTTTCTTCATTGTCAAGTTCATTAGTGTTAATTGAATTCTCAAAGCTAACCTCTTGATTGTTATCATGATTATCTTCATGTTCATTTAAAGACCTGCAATTGTATGAAATGGGATATGTTGGCAAGATGTGCTTGGAGAGATGGAAATAATGAAGACACAAGAAGAAATGAATGAAAATGCATACTTCCTAATTTTTATTAAAAATAATAAATGATGAATGGCTCGAACAGAAAAGATCACCCCAATGCCTTGGGCAATAACTATTGGGATGTTACAATTACATTGCATCTAAATCAAAAGTCAAAGGCATCTTGATGGCACTCCAATTATTGAGCTCAAAATCTGGTGGACAAAGGTGAACCCACTCCTCTTGATTAACCCTCACTTCATCTTCAACAGCATTAATGGCTAACTAGGCAAAATCATCTTCCACACTTTTTCTTACATCTAGGTACATGAATCTTCTAGGTCTGAAGGTTTCATACAAGTGTGGGATAAACATCAGTCTTACTGTCTTTCTTGATGGCCTTCCTTTGACTTCTCACTTTGCCATCTCATAGCCTAGGCCTACCCTGTCGCTATTGTCCATTATTGTCGGAGGCTCTTTAATTCCCTGTAAGTTTTTGCCTAGCCCAAGTCCTGGATACCAACCCTTGTTAATGACTTGGCTCACCACTATTTTTGAAAAAGGTTGATTTTAAAAACCTTCACCTACAGAATTGACCAATTCAAAATAACGATAGGAGCATTCTAATGCTTCTTCGGTAGCCTCTACATATGGAGTGTTCAATGGTTGGGTCACTAGCATGTCTTCTCCCAACTACCACTACAATTGACCTTCTACATTGAACTTGATCTTCTGTGCAAAGTAGAGGCACAGCTCCTGCCATGTGAATCCATGGTCTTCCTAACAGACAGCTGTAGGATGGAGAGATATCCATCACTTGAAATTTTATATTGAAGGTGCATGGCCCAATTTGTAAGGCATTCAATATCCCCAGGACTTCTTTTTCTGGTCCCATCAAAGGCTCTCACAATCATCTGACTATCCCTCATATGAGAATAATCAATGGGTAGCCTTGCCAAAGTTGACATGGGCATGACGTTGATAGTAGAGCCATTATCGATAAGGACCTTGGCTATAATATGGCTCTTGCACTTGATTGTGATATGTAGAGCCTTGGCATTTCTTTTTCCTTCCAAAGAAATCTCATCCTCATTGAATGAAATGTGATTTGGCATGACTAAATTTCCAGCCAAGTGGTTCACATATTCAACAGATACATTATGTACCACGTATGCCTGATTCAACACTTTCAGTAGGGCGTTTCGGTGTGGCTCTGAGTTCAGCAACAGTGATAATAATGGGATTCGAGCTGGTATTTTATTCAACTATTCCACAACAGAATACTGACTATGTTTTACCAGCTTCAAGAATTCACAAACCTCTCTTTTTGATACTGGCTTTAGCTGATCTTTTTCAGGTTCTATCTCAAGATTATTCCATCTTTCTCTTTCTTTAGCTTTTCCCCTTCTAGCCTTCTCTAGCATTTCTGGAGTGTAACATCTCCCACTTCGAGTAATGCCTCCTACACCAAAAATATTGGAAACATCAGCTTTGGAGACTTCTTCTTTCTGTCCCTGAACTACAGCGTCATAGCCATATCTCCAAGGTACAGCTTTATCATCTTTGTATTGAAAAGGAGTCAAGACTTTAAAAGTTATCAGCCTGGGGAGGAGTTTTTCAATGACTGACTTTGGTTTGTTCCCACACTGAATTGTCACTGGTTTTGGAAACAGTTTTACAGGCCTATCAGTCATGTGCACCTCAATATTCTTCAAGTCTTCTTTTTTTTCATAGATCTCCATCTGATGTGAATCCAAGAGTTTTTGTGCCTCCTAGTGAAACTGCTCATAGGTCTCAATGGAATGACCCATTGCCCCATTATGATACTTACAACTAGTACCAGCTATATATGCTTCATGATATCTGTGTGGACTTACCAGTTGTATCATGTCTACTTTTTGTAAAACATCGAACAATTGGCTGAGAGGTGTCTTAATATTTGCCACTTTCTTTTTCACATGACGCTTCTGTTCTTCACCTATAGCATTCACATTATGATTCGGTAAAAGATTACCACTAACATTCGACACAGTCATCCCTCAAGTATCAAAGCAAATCATCCCATCCTTGATCAACCGTTGCACTTTGTGTTTCAGGATAGTGCAATTTTTGATAAAGTGACCAGTAATCCCATAATGGTAATCACAGTGGGCAGTGGGATCATACCACTTAGGGTAAGATGGCTTGAAGGGTTCTAATTTACTTCTTGCAATCAAATGACTATTGTAGAGCTCCTTATATAATTCCGTATAAGTCATTGGAATTGGGTCAAAAACGGGTTTCTCACAAGTGGTTCGTTGCTCTCGCGAGGCACCAATGGGGTTAGTTGGGCGATTTTGGGGTCTTGGGGTAGGTTGAATGTTAGGACTATACATGGTATTTTGGGGTCTATGAGGGGTTTGATATGTTTGAGGATATGGTGGTTGTGTAAATAGTTGGTATAGGTGAAAAGAAGTGTTATTTACAGCGAGGTGATATGGCAGATATTCTGGTGGTGGGTAAGGTGAATAACCTCTAAGTTGCTGTTTATCAAGGCTCACAGCCTGAGCTTCAGTTTCTTTTTTCTTCGGGACTCTTTTGCTAGATGCTTCATTTCCTTCTAGCTTACCATTCTTGATGGCAGTCTCAATGATTTCTCTCGAGATTATCATATCAACAAAATTTTTTGTTGCATTCCCTATCATCTTTTCATAATAGGGAGGTTTTAAAGTGCTAACAAATAGCACCGTAGTTTCTTTCTCAGTCAGAAGAGGTTGTACCTGAGAAGCAACATCCCTCCACCTCTGGGCATACTCTTTAAAAGACTCGTTTGCTTTTTTCTCCAGATTCTGTAAAGACAAATGATCAGGGGCCAAATCGATGATATGTCGATATTGATCGATGAAGTCATGTGCCATATCGCTCCAAGAGCGAATGCGAGTTCTGTCTAGCTGAACATACCATCTGGCCGTAGAGCCAGTAAGATTGTCATGAAAAACATGCATCAAGAGTTTTTCGTCATGTGCATGAGCTGCCATCTTCCTGCAATACATGGTGATGTGGGTTTTGGGGCACTTTGTACTGTCATATTTTTCAAATTTCAGCACTTTAAACTTATGGGGAATAACCACATCAGGAACTAGGTAGAGCCTAGCAGCATCAACTGACCCATAAAAGCTAAATCCTTCCATAGCCCGTAGCCTTTGCTCTAGCATGCTTATCTTGGAGCTTTCCTGAACTTTCGCTCTTATCTTTTCTTTCTCCTTCTCTTTTAAATCATTTAGATCAGGAATTAGTTCTATTGCCTTTTCAGTGAAGATAGGATTTACATAGCTATTATACTGCCCTGGGATGAAAGCTGATGGCATTCCAGGATATGTCAAATATGTGAAGTGTTGTGGTGGGACCTCTTGAGCAGACTGGGCTTGAGGTGGGCCAAAACCTGGAGGATACAAAGGGTCAACCATTTCTTGTAATAGGGGAACTTGCTGGCTTGTATTTTTTTTAACTCTTTTTCCTTTATTCATGTTATTAAGAGCCTCCAGATTCTTGCTTAGCTCACTTTCAATCTTCTCCTGTGCTTTTTCTATCTTTTCAAATCTATGGAAATTTTTTCGCTCCATTTGCCTTGCTCTGGATCTTGTGTTGTGTCGATGGGCAGGATTTTCGCTAGATGGAGCTATCCTGGAACCTTGAGTACCATATCTTAGAATTAGTAAATTTGCATGATCATCACATGGTTACTTTGTTAAGTGTAATGAATGGGAATGCAATGAATGAAAAATGCATGTATGCAAAGAGCATTTGCCTTAAAACGGTATTCAACTAAGTGAATACCATTTCTTGTCTTCTCTTTGTTCTCCAAACCAAGTAACCTGGGGTGACTTTTTCAGTGAACGGTCTAGGACTCGCTCTTCGGGGATTTTTCCATGCTTTAATCATCTCATTCATCCTTTGAAATGCTTTAGGCTCACTGTAAGAGAAATCTAACTGATGAAGCCTATAAGTCATAGGAATAAACTGTTTTCCCCCTAATTGCCTTCTCACTAGGAGTGGTGCATAATTCGTTACTCCCCATAAACCCAGAAGTGGAACCACTGTACTATCCATACATTGATACAACATAGGCTCACGATTCATCCATGGGGCCAACCATCTCACCCTGGTACTTTCCAACTTTTGTAAGAAAGTTATTCATTCTTGTTTAGATTTTTGCTTTGACCACCCACTTTCACAGAATTCTTTGATCAGAAAATGGTTACGGATGTAAAGCTTCAAGAAAGCACCATTTCCTTGTTCAAAATGACTTTTCATCCATAAGTACAATAACTGTATGCATCCTATGAAATGCCCTCTATTTTGATGACAATAACTCAAAGATCTGATAGTCTCTACTAATATTACCATTGAAGGATTACCGCCATTGATCACACTTTCAAAGAAATCAACCACCGCTATCTCAATATGTCCCAAAACCTTTGGAAAGATTACCAGTCCGTATATAGCCAAGGCAAATACATCTAACCCTCGTTCTTCATTGGCATGTTGCATCAGAAACTCATGAAAAAACTTCCAAGGTAGGCAGACCTATTCTTGTTTCTTCTTCATATGAGAATCCACAATTTCCTTATCTATCCCCATGAGTTGAGCCAGACTTTTACGAAATCCTGACTTATGTTTTTTGACATATATCTTGTCAGGAGTCTTGAGATGCAAACCCAACAAGATCGAATATTCTTCTATGGTGGGAGTCATATCAGCTTCGTTCAAGATGAAACACTTGTATGCAGGATCCCAGAATTGTGTTGCAGCTCTAATTAGTTGATCATCAACAACCACTGCTAGAAGGTGTGCTATATGCCCATGTTTCTGACAAAACTGCTCTTGTCTTGACGAACTCATTTTCTTCCAGATATTAACCAAATCCCCTAAATTGTTTTGTTTGAGAAGGATAGATGTTTCTTGAGGTAGAATAGAATCATACCCAATTGGCAAGCAATCTCCCATCTTCAGTTAAATCTTTTCTGACTGGGCCCTTACTTTATTAGGTGTCCCACAGGGTGCTAATACTGATGAAGAACAAACTAAGCGTTCATTGGCGTCCATGAAAAAAATTTGTTGAAGACCATTTTTTCAAGCAAATGTTCTTTATGCAACTTTATGATATGCGTATGAAGCAATGCAAAAGAATAAGAAAAAGGTTAGTATACCCAGAAAAAGAACAAATAACTAAGTAAAATTACACAAAGTAAAAAGGGATGAACCCTATGCTTTTGGTCAATTCTAAAAGGGAAGAGTGATGGCTCTATCTATATATATGTGGTTTTAGGGTCAAAGTCTAAAGGTCTTCAAATTGTTCCTTACATCTTTGTCCATTACAGACTAGTAAGGCACCCTAATCCTCACCCATTACAGGCTACAAGCAGAAAAGGTTCAATTTGAGTGGGAGTATTTCGCTAGCCACTGTGGAGGCATTAGACCTCACGAAAGCTATAGTACTTTACTCCCTCCTAGAGGGACAGAGCTCAGGTGTAGAGCTCATGTTATGCACATGCATATGAATGACATAATTAATAAGGTAAATAAACATGAATGAATAATAACACATATATACAAACAAGTTCAATTTTATTAGGCTTTTGGATAACACAAATTATTTGCTGGCCTGACTCTCAGTGTCCCTAGCGGAGTCGCCAAGCTATCATAACGTCTAGATCCGGGGATCTTTCGCTAGACATTGACTTTTAGGAGTCGCCACCAATCTTTTTTATCTAGGTGCGATTGGCCATCTAAAGAATCTGTCCTTTCAGGGAACACCTAAGTTTAAGGGCCCCTAAAAAAATAGGTTATAGCACCCTTACAACACCCATCAAAAGATGGTACCAGCATAACTTTGTGTTATCCAAATAGCCTTAAAATTTTACCAAGTAATTAATTATTGGAAATTATTCTCAATTGACTCTAATACTTTTAGCAAAAAATTGAGAAAATTCCTTCACCTCAAGAGTATGCAAGAAAAACTACTGTTTCACTTGCAGAGGCTCCGTCGTCGGATTATTTAAAGAAAAATCAAAATCAAAATTAAAATAAAAAGGAAGAAAAGAATGATTGTTCTTGCACAGGGAAAATTGATACTTTCAACTTTTCCCTAAAAATATTCTTTTGAAACTTTAATTTAAAGGAAGATTGATACTTTCAACTTTTCCTCAAAAATTGATTTTTTGAAAATTTATTTTTAAGGAAAATTGATACTTTCAACTTTTCCTCAAAAACCTTTTTTTTGAAATTTTATTTTTAAGGAAAATTGATACTTTCAACTTTTCTCCAAAAATATATATTTTTTTGGAAACTTTATTTTTAAGGAAAATTGATACTTTCAACTTTTCCCCAAAAATATTTTTTTTATTTTTATTTAAAGAAAATAAAATAATAAAACAAAATAAAAGTGAAAATAAAAAAAATAAAATAAAGAAAAGTAAAACAAAAATAAAAAATAAAATAAAATAAAATAAAAAAATAAAATAAAGGTAAAAAGGATACTAAATAAACCTAATCTAATAAATAAAAAAAAAACTTGGAGCGGCTCGGAGTACGGCTTGGCTCGGCTCGGCTCAAGGAAGAGAAAACGGCTCGGAGAAGCGGCTTGGAACCTCGGCTCAGCTCGACTATCGGCTCAAAGGGGGGAGACACGCGCAGGTCAAGAAGTGGGTCGACGCTCGGGTTGGGTCGGATCTCGACAAAATGTGCGGATCATCTGGGTCACTTAACGTAAAAATGATGTCATTTTGGAAGGGTATATAAGGCTCTTCCCTCTGTTTTTTGGCAGAAAGCTCCTCCCCTCTCTCTTTCTTCTTCCTTTTTCTCTCGTTTCTCTCTAAAAAGGTCGAAGAACTTTGATTGAATTTCACCGAATTCTGAAAAATTTCATCGAAATCTGGGTTTTTCATCGGAAGTTAGCAAGAAGTTAATCGGAAGTTGGTCGGTTTCTGGGATCCTTCACCGAAAACTAGGCAGCTCGTCGAAAACTTCAAAGTTGGCCAAAATTTTCACTAAAAAATGCAACTCTCACCGAAAAATTCAGCCGAAATATGGAATTTTCCAAAAATTCCTAGAAAAAAAAACGCCAAATATCTTCAAAAAATTTTTGCTAATTCCCAGAACCCTTCTAAACCTTTTCTTAGCTTTCTATATGCCCATTTTCTCTCAAATCAGTGGCTTTGCTCACTGTTCTTTTCTATGTTTTGCTTCTGTTCCAGGAAGTCCTTTTTATAGGGATTGATCAGGAGTTCCTGATCAATCCCAATTCCTCTTTGGACGGGGATTCAATCTTTGAATCCAATCTGGACTCTTCTAATTGAATCCCCATTCACAGTAGGATTCTTCAGCCTTCAATCACAGCCCCAAAAAAGAAAAAAAAAAATAATAATCAGATAAACGAAAAATAAAAAAAATTAACAGATAATTAAAAATAAAATAAGATAAATCCAAAAAATATTACAAGATAAAAAAATAAAAAAAATAAATTATAATATAATAATAAATATATAACTATATAAATAAAATACATATAAAAATTAACAAAAAAAAATAAAGATATACATATATTAATACATAGTAATAATAAATAAATAATAAAATACCTAAAATACAAAAGAAAAAAAATTAAAATAAAAATAATACAAAAATAAGAACCGAATTAGGCTTACCCATTTGGGCCAAGACCAATTGATCCGGGCCGGGACCAAATTGGGCGTCTACAGTAGCCATTAAAGTGTCTAAAATGGGGACACGTTTTTCAAAATGGTCACAAAATCCTGTACACTTCGAGTTTTTAGCTGAATTTTTTTGCGCATGCCAACAAAAATACAAGGATCACGTCTACTAAGTTTGGGGCCAAAACTCCTTCTGAAAAAATTCTAAAAAAATCCTGAACTGTACAAAGTTTCAAAAATCATGAAAAATAGAAAACGAGTCGTCTTGCCATGAAACTTCACATGAAGGCTTAAGGGACCATTGTATGAATTTACAAGCCATAAAAATGGCATTGGCACAGCAAAAATATGAAGATATGCCTAAACCCACCTACCACCCTATCGATCCACGGCTTGCGCATCCTGCCTCTCTGGCCGGCGTAGTGCCCGCCCGCCCGTCCGCTTGTTTCATCGGCTGGCTTAGGCATACGGAGTTCATTCCCAGTCTAAGATCAGACCAGACCGATGGTTACGGTAGCAGGATTGGAAAGATGCTGGGGGAGACCTGGCCAATCCCCGGCTTGCTCGTCCTGCCCCTCTGGCAGGCTGAGCGCCCACACGCTCGTTTCATGGGATGACTTAGGCATATGGAGTTCATTCCCAGTCAAGCATATAGAGTTCATTCCAGTCTAAGATCGGATCGGACCAAGGGTTACGGGTGCATATGCTGGGCTAGGGCATGTGCTGGTGCCATATTTTTTTTTGCCCGAGTCACCATCGCCAGAGCATCGTCGGAGAACCTGACCGGCGGCATTGGGGTTCCGGCGATTGGGGGGGCCAGGGGGTGTGCGCACATGATGTGCAATGGGTTGCTGGTACTTGGCCCTTATATTGGCCCCTTATCCCTCATCAAACCTCGAGAACTCACACCCCATTAAAGCAGCATTGGAGATTTACAGGTTGCTGCCAGTAGCCATTAAAGTGTCTGAATGGGCACTTTTTTCCAAAATGGTCACAAAATCCTATACACTTTGAGTTTTTAGTTGAATTGTTTTGTGCAATGCCCACAAAAAAATACAAGGACACGTCCTACCAAGTTGGGACCAAAACTCCTTCCTGAAAAAATTTAAAAAAATCATGAAACCGTAAAAGGTTTCAAAAATCATGAAAAATAGAAAACCAGTTGTTCTTGCATGGAAACTTCACATGAAGGCTTAAAGGGACCATCTGTATTGAATTTACAAGGCCATAAAAATGTCATTGGGTTAGGGCAAAAAAATGAAGCATGTTGCCTAAACCCACCTACCACCCTATCGATCCCACGGCTTACACATCCGACTCCTGGCCGGCGTAGTTGCCCGCCCCGCCCGCTATCGTTGTCGTCGGTTGGCCCTTAGGGTCAATACGAAGTTCATTCCCCAGTCCTAAGATTGGACCAAATGGAGGGTTGCGGCAGCAGGACGACAGCATGCTGAGGGGGACCGGCCGATATCCTGGCTTGCGCATCCTGCCCCTTTGGGTTGGCTGGGCACCCCACCGCTCGTTTCGTGGGTTGACTTAGGCATACGGAGTTCATTCCCAGTCTAAGATCGGAAATGGACTGACGGGTTGCAGGTGCACATGCTGGGGCTCGGGCATGTGCTGGTGCCCCCGCATTTTTTTTTTCAGCCGGGGGACATGTCGAGCATCCGTCAGAGAACCTGAACTGGCGGCATTAGGGTTCCGATGAATTGGGGGGCCGAGGGGGTGCGCGCATAATGATGTGCGATGGGGGTGCTGGTACTTGGCCCTTTATATTGGCCCGTATCCCTCAATCAAACCTCGAAGAACTCACACCCCTTACAGAGGCATTTGAGATTTTCAGTTGCTGCCTGTTAGCCATTAAAGTGTCTGAAATGGGGACACTTTTTTTCAAAATGGTACAAAATCCTGTACACTTCGAGTTTTTAGCTGAATTTTTTTGTGCATTACAAAAAAATACAAGTGATCACGTCTACCAAGTTTGGGGCCAAAACTCCTTATGAAAAAATTTTTAAAAAATCCCGAACCGTAAAAAGTTTTAAAAATTGTGAAAAATAGAAAACAAATCGTCTTGCTGTGAAACTTCACATGAAGGCTTAGGGGACCATTGTATGAATTTACAAGCCATAAAAATGGCATTGGCATGGTAGAAATATGAAGATTTGCCTAAACCCACCAACCACCCTATTGATCCACTACTTACGCATTCCACCTCTCTAGCCGGCGTAGTGCCCGTCCGGCTGCCCGTTTGTTTCGTCGGTTGGCTTAGCCATACAGAGTTCATTCCCAGTCTAAGATCGAACTGGACTGAGGGTTGTGGCAGTAGGATAGGCATGACACTGAGGGGGACCCGGTCGATCACCGACTTGCGCGTCCTGCCCCTCTGGCCGGCTGAGGGCCCGCATGCTCGTTTCATAGGTTGACTTAGGCATATGGAGTTTATTCCCAGTCTAAGCATACGGAGTTCATTCCTAGTCTAAGATTGGATCGGACTGAGGGTTGCGGGTGCACATGCTGGGCTCGGGCATGTGCTGGTGCCGTATTTTTTTTGCCCGGGCCACCATCGCCGGAGCATCGTCGGAGAACCTGACCGACGGCACTGGGGTTCCGGCAATTGGGGGGCGGGGGGGTGTACGCACATGATGTGCGATGGGTGCTGGTACTTGGCCCTTATATTGGCCCCCTATCCCTCATCAAACCTCGAGAACTCACACCCCCTTAAAGAGCATTTGAGATTTTACAGGTTTGCTACCGGTAGCCATTAAGGTATCTAAAATGGGGACACTTTTTTCAAATGGTCACAAAATACTATACACTATGAGTTTTTAGCTGAATTTTTTTGTGCTTGCCAACAAAATACAAGGATCGCGTCTACCAAGTTTGGCTTAGGCATACGGAGTTCATTCACAGTCTAAGATCGGATCGGACGGAGGGTTGTGGCAGCAGGATCGGCAGCACGCAGAGGGGGAGCCAACCGATCCCCAGCTTGCGCATCCTGCCCCTCTAGCCGGCTGAGCGCCCGCAAGCTCGTTTCATGGGTTGACTTAGGCATATGGAGTTCATTCCTAGTCTAAGCATACGGAGTTCATTACCAGTCTAAGATCAGACCCGACCAAGGGTTGCGGGTGCACATGTTGGGCTCAGGCATGTGCTGGTGCCGCATTTTTTCTCGCCTGGGCCACCATCGCCAGAGCATCGTCGGAGAACCTGACCGACCGCACATGATGTGCCCCTATCCCTCGTCAAACCTCGATGGGTGCTGGTACTTGGCCCTTATATTGGCCCCCTATCCCTCGTCAAACCTCTAGAACTCACACCCCCTTAAAGAGCATTTGAGATTTTACAAGTTTGCTGCCAGTAGCCATTAAAGTGTATGAAATGGGGACATTTTTTTCAAATGGTCACAAAATCCTGTACACTTCGAGTTTTTAGCTGATTTTTTTATGCATGCCAACAAAAATACAAGGATCACGTCTACTAAATTTGGGGCCAAAACTCCTTCTGAAAAAATTTTAAAAAATCCCAAACCGTAAAAAGTTTCAAAAATCATGAAAAATAGAAAACGAGTCGTCTTGCCATGAAACTTCACATGAAGGCTTAAGGGACCATTGTACGAATTTACAAGCCATAAAAATGGCATTGGCATGGTAGAAATATGAAGATGTGCCTAAACCCAACTACCACCCTATCGGTCCATGGCTTGCGCATCCCGCCTCTCAGGCCGGTGTAGTGCCCACCCGCCTGCCCGTTTGCCCGCCCGTCAGCTCGTTTCGTCAGTTGGCTTAGGCATACGGAGTTCATTTCCAGTCTAAGACCAAACCGGATCGAGGGTTGTGGCAGTAAGATCGACTTGCGTATCTTGCTCCTCTGGCTGGCTGAGCGCCCGCACGCTCGTTTCGTGGGCTGACTTAGGCATACGGAGTTGATTCCCAGTCTAAGCATACGAAGTTCATTCCCAGTCTAAGATCAGACCGGGTCGAGGGTTGCGGGTGCACATGCTGGGCTCAGGCATGTGTTGGTGCCGTATTTTTTTTGCCCGAGGCACCATCACTGAAGAACCTGACCGATGGCATTGGGGTTCCGATGATTGGGGGGCGGGGGGGTGTGCGCACAAGATGTACGATGGGTGCTGGTACTTGGCCCTTATATTGGCCCCCTATCCCTCATCAAACCTCGAGTACTCACACCCCTTTAAAGAGCATTTGAGATTTTATAGGTTTGCTGCCAGTAGCCACTAAAGTGTCTGAAATGGGGACACTTTTTTCAAATGGTCACAAAATCCTGTACACTTCGTGTTTTTAGCTGAATTTTTTTGTGCTTGACAAAAAAAGTACAAGGATCACGTCTACCAAGTTTGGGGCCCAAACTCCTTCTGAAAAAATTTTAAAGAAGTCCCGAACCGTAAAAAGTTTCAAAAATCGTGAAAAATAGAAAGCGAGTCGTCCTGCCCTGAAACTTCACATGAAGGCTTAAGGGACCATTGTATGAATTTACAAGCCATAAAAATGGCATTGGCGTGGCAGAAATATGAAGATGTGCCTAAACCCACATACCACCCTATCGATCCGTGGCTTGCGCATCCCGCCTCTCCGGTCGGCGTAGTGCCCGCCCGCTCGCCCGCTCATTTCGTCGGTTGGCTTAGGCATACGGAGTTCATTCCCAGTCTAAGATCATACCGGACCTAGTGTTGCGGCAGTAAGATCGGTAGAACATAGAGGGGGACCCGATTGATCCCCGTCTTCCGCATCCTGCCCCTCTGGTTGGCTGAGCGCCCGCACGCTCGTTTTATGGGTTGACTTAGGCATACAGAGTTCATTCCCAGTCTAATATCAAACTAGACCGAGGGTTACATGTGCACATGCTGGCCTCGGGCATGTGCTGGTGCCACATTTTTTTTCGCCCGGGCCACCATCGTCAGAACATCACCGGAGAACCTGACTGGCGGCATTGGGGTTCCGACGATTGGGGGGCCGGGGGGTGTACGCCCATGATGTGCGATGGGTGCTGGTACTTGGCACTTATATTGGCCCCCTATCCCTCATCAAACCTCGAGAACCCACACCCCCTTAAAGAGCATTTGAAATTTTACAGGTTTGCTGCCAGTAGCCATTAAAATGTCTGAAATGGGGACACTTTTTTCAAATCGTCACAAAATCCTTTACACTTCAAGTTTTTACCTGAATTTTTTTGTGCATGCCAACAAAAATACAAGGATCATGTCTACCAAGTTTGGGTCCAAAACTCTTTCTGAGAAAATTTTTAAAAAATCTCGAACCGTAAAAAGTATCAAAAATTGTGAAAAATAGAAAACGAGTCGTCTTGGCATGAAACTTCACATAAAGGCTTAAGGGACCATTGTACGAATTTACAAGCCATAAAAATGGCATGGCAGAAATATGAAGATGTGCCTAAACCCACCTACCATTCTATCGATCCACAGCTTGCGCATCTCGCCTTTCTGGCCGGCGTCGTGCCCGCCCACCTGCTCGCTCTTTTCGTCAGTTCGCTTAGGCATACAGAGTTCATTCCCAGTCTAAGATTGGACCAGACTAAGGGTTACGATAACATGATCAGCATCACGCAGAGGGGGACCCGACCGATCCCAGGCTTGCGCATCCTACCCCTCTGGTCGGTTGAGCGCCCTCACTCTCGTTTCGTTGGTTGACTTAGGCATACGAAGTTCATTCCCAGTCTAAGATAGGATGGACCGAGGGTTGTGGGTGCACATGCTGGCCTCGGGCATGTGCTGGTGCCACATTTTTTTTCGCTCGAGCCACCATCGCCGGAGCATCACCGGAGAACCTGTCCGATGGCATTGGGGTTTCGATGATTTGGGGGGGGCCGGGGGGGTGGCGCACATGATGTGCGATGGGTGCTGGTACTTGGCCCTTATATTGGCCCTCTATCCCTCATCAAACCTCTAGAACTCACAGCCCCTTAAAGAGCATTTGAGATTTTACAAGTTTGCTACCAGTAGCCATTAAAGTGTCTGAAATGAGGACAATTTTTTCAAATGGTCACAAAATCCTGTACACTTCGAGTTTTTAGCTGAGTTTTTTTTTGCATGCCAAAAAAAATACAAGGATCATGTCTAACAGGTTTGGCACCAAAACTCCTTTCGAAAAAATTTTAAAAAAATCTCGAACCATAAAAAGTTTTGAAAATCGTGAAAAATAGAAAACGAGTCGTCTTGCCATGAAGGCTTAAGGGACCATTGTATGAATTTACAAGCCATAAAACTGGCATTGGTATGGTAGAAATATGAAGATGTGCCTAAACCCGCCTACCACCCCATCGATCCACGGCTTACGTATCCCGCCTCTCTGGCCGGCATAGTGCCTGCCCGCCCGCCCGCTCGTTTCGTCGGTTGGCTTAGGCATACGAAGTTCATTCCCAGTCTAAGATCATACCAGACCGATGGTTGTGGCAGCAAGATCGGCAGCACGTTGAAGGGGACCTGACCGATCCCCGACTTGCGCATCCTGCCCCTCTGGCCGGCTGAGCGCCCGCACGCTCGTTTCGTGGGTTCACTTAGGCATACAGAGCTCATTCCCAGTCTAAGCATACGGAGTTCATTCACACTCTAAGATCGGATCGGATCGAGGGTACACATGCGGGGCACGGGCATGCGCTGGTGCCCCATTTTTTTTTGCTCGGGGCACCATCACCAGAGAACCTAACCGATGGCATTGGGGTTCCAGCGATTGAGGAGGTGGGGGGTGTGCGCACATGATGTGCGATGGGTGCTGGTACTTGACCCTTATATTCGCCCCCTATCCCTCATCAAACCTTGAGAACTCACACCCCCTTAAAGAGCATTTGAGATTTTACAGGTTTGCTGCCAGTAGCCATTAAAGTGTCTGAAATGGGGACACATTTTTCAAATGGTCACAAAATCCTGTACACTTCGAGTTTTTAGCTGAATTTTTTTGTGCATGCCAAATAAAATACAAGTATCATGTCTACCACGTTTGGGGCCAAAAATCCTTCTGAAAAAATTTTAAAAAAATCCCAAACCGTAAAAAGTTTCGAAAATCATGAAAAATAGAAAATGAGTCGTCTTGCCATGAAACTTCACATGAAGGCTTGAGGGACCATTTTATGAATTTACAAGCCATAAAAATCCAATTGGCATGGCAGAAATATGAAGATGTGCCTAAACCCACCTACCACCCTATCAATCCACGGCTTGCGCATCCCGTCTCTCTGGCCGACGTAGTGCCCGCCGGCCCACCCGCTCATTTCATCGATTGGCTTAGGCATACGGAGTTCATTCCTAGTCAAAGATCATACCAGACTAAGTGTTGTGGCAATAGGATCGATAGCACACAGAGGGGGACCCGATCAATCCCCGACTTGCGCATCCTGCCCCTCTGGCTGGCTGAGCGCTCGAACGCTCATTTTGTGGGTTGACTTAGGCATACAGAGTTCATTCCCAGTCTAAGATCAGACCGGACCTAGGGTTGTGGGTGCACATGCTGGGCTCAGGCATGTGCTGGTGCCATATTTTTTTTCGCTTGGGCCACCATCGTCGGGGCATCTTCGGAGAACCTGACTGACAGCATTGGGGTTCCGGCGATTGGGGTGGCCGGGGGGTGTGCGCACTTGATGTGCGATGGGTGCTGGTACTTGGCCCTTATATTGGCCCCCTATCCCTCATCGAACCTCGAGAACTCACATCCCCTTAAAGAGCATTTGAGATTTTACAGGTTTGCTGCCAGTAGCCATTAAAGTGTCTGAAATGGGGACACTTTTTTCAAATTGTCACAAAATCCTTTACACTTCGAGTTTTTAGCTGAATTTTTTTTTGCATGCCAACAAAATACAAGGATCATGTCTACCAAGTTTGGGGGCCAAAACTCCTTCTGAAAAAATTTTAAAATAATCTTGAACCGTAAAAAGATTTGAAAATCGTGAAAAATAGAAAACGAGTCGTCTTGGCATGAAACTTCACATGAAGGCTTAAGGGACCATTGTATGAATTTATAAGCCATAAAAATGGCATTGGCATGGCAGAAATATGAAGATGTACCTAAACCCACCTACCACCCTATCGATCCATGGATTGCGCATCCCGCCTCTCTAGCCGGCGTAGTGCCCGCCCCCGCGCATGCTCCTTTCGTCGGTTGGGTTCGGCATACGGAGTTTATTCCCAGTCTAAGATCAGACCGGACTGAGGGTTGTGGTAGCAGGATTGGTAGCACATCGAGAGGGACCCGATCGATCCCCGGTTTGCGCATCCTGCCCCTTTGGAAGGCTGAGCGCCCGCATGCTCATTTCGTGGGTTGACTTAAGCATACGGAGTTCATTCCTAGTCTAAGATTGGACTGGATCGAGGGTTGTGGGTGCACATGCTGGGCTCGGGCATTTGCTAATGCCGAATTTTTTTTACACGAGGCACCATCGCCGGAGCATCGTCGGAGAACCTAACCGGCGACATTGGGGTTTCGGCGATTGGAGGATCGGGGGGGTGTGCACAAATGATGTGCGATGGGTGCTAGTACTTGGCCCTTATATTGGCCCCCTATCCCTCATCAAACCTCGAGAACTCACACCCCCTTAAAGAGCATTTGAGATTTTATAGGTTTGCTGCCAGTAGCCATTAAAGTGTCTAAAATGGGGACACTTTTTTCAAATGCTGACAAAATCCTGTACACTTCGACTTTTTAGCTGACTTTTTTTATGCATGCCAACAAAAATACAAGGATCACGTCTAATAAGTTTGGCGCCAAAAATCCTTCTAAAAAAATGGCATTGGCATGGCAGAAATATAAAGATGTGCCTAAACCCACCTACCACCCTATCGATCCACAGCTTGCACATCCCGCCTCTCTTGCCGGCGTAGTGCCTACCCGCCCGCCCGCTCGTTTCATTGGTTGCCTTAGGCATACGGAGTTCATTCCCAGTCTAAGATCAGATCGGATCGAAGGTTGCGGTAGCAGGATCTGCAGTACGCTGAGGGGACCCGACCGATCGCCGGCTTGCGCATCCTACACCTCTAGCCGGCTTAGCACCCGCTCGATCATTTTGTGGGTTGAGTTAGGCATACGGAGTTCATTCCCAATATAAGCATACAGAGTTCATTCCCAGTTTAATATCAGATCGGCCCGAGGGTTGCAGGTGCACATGCTAGGCTCAGGCATATGCTGGTGCCGCATTTCTTTTCGCCCGGGCCACCATCGCCAGAGAACCTAACTGGAGGCATTGGGGTTCTAGTGATTGGGGGGTCGGGGGGGTGTGCGCACATAATGTGTCATTAGTGCCGGTACTTGGCCCTTATATTGGCCCCCTATCTCTCATCAAACCTTGAGAACTGACACCCCCTTAAAAAGCATTAGAGATTTTACAGGTTTGCTGCCAGTAGCCATTAAAGTATCTGAAATTGGGACACTTTTTTCAAATGGTCACAAAATCCTGTACACTTCGAATTTTTAGCTGAATTTTTTTTTTGCATGCCTACAAAAATACAAGGATCATGTATACCAAGTTTGGGGCTCAAACTCCCTCTAAAAAAATTTTAAAAAAATCCCAAACCGTAAAAAGTTTCAAAAATCATGAAAAATAGAAAACGAGTCGTCTTGCCATGAAACTTCACATGAAGGCTTAAGAGACCATTGTATGAATTTACAAGCCATAAAAATGGCATTGGCATGACAGAAATATGAAGATGTGCCTAAACCCACCTACCACCCTATCAATCCACGGCTTGCGCATCCCGTCTCTCTGGCCGGCGTAGTGCCCGCCCGCCCGCCCGCTCGTTTCATCGGTTGGCTTAGGCATACAGAGTTTATTCCCAGTCTAAGATCAGACTGGACCGAGGGTCGCGGTAGCAGGATTGGCAGCACGCTGAACGGGACCCGATCGATCCCCGGCATGCGCATCCTGCCCCTTTGGTTGACTGAGCGCCCGCACGCTCATTTTGTGGGTTGACTTAGGCATACGGAGTTCATTCCCAGTCTAAGATCGGACTAGACCGAGGGTTGCAGGTGTGCATGCTGGGCTCGGGCATGTGCTGGTGCTGCATTTTTTTTCGCCCGGGGCACCATCACCGAGCATCGTCGGAGAACTTGACCGACGGCATTGGGGTTCCGACGATTAGGGGGCCGGGGGGTGTACGCACATGATGTGCGATGGGTGCTGGTACTTGGCCCTTATATTGGCCCCCTATCCCTCATCAAACCTCGAGAACTCACACCCGCTTAAAAAGCATTGGAGATTTTACAGGTTTGCTGCCAGTAGCCATTAAAATGTCTGAAATGAGGACACTTTTTTCAAATGGTCACAAAATCCTGTACACTAAGAGTTTTTAGCTGAATTTTTTGTGCATGCCAATAAAATACAAGGATCACGTCTACCAAGTTTGGGGCCAAAACTCCTTCTGAAAAAATTTTAAAAAAATCCCGAACCGTAAAAAGTTTCAAAAATCATGAAAAATAAAAAACGAGTCGTCTTGCCATGAAACTTCACATGAAGGATTAAGGGACCATTGTATGAATTTACAAGCTATAAAAATGGCATTGGCAAGGCAAAACTATGAAGATGTAACTAAACCCACCTACCACCCTATCGATCCACGGCTTGTGCATCCCGCCTCTCTGGCCGACGTAGTGCCCCTCCACCCGCCCGTTTGTTTCGTCGGTTGGTTTAGGCATACGGAGTTCATTCCCAGTCTAAGATTGGACCGGACTAAGGGTTATGGTAGCAAGATCGGCAGCATGCTGAGGGGGACCGGGCCAATCCCCAGCTTACGCATCCTACCCCTTTGGCCGGTTGAATGCCCGCACGCTCGTTTTATGGGTTGACTTAGGCATACGGAGTTCATTCCCAATCTAAGATCGGACCGAACCAAGGGTTACGGGTGCACATGCTGGGCTCGAGCATGTGCTGGTGCCTCATTTTTTTTTGCCTGGGGCACCATCGTTGGAGCATTGTCAGAGAACCTGACCAACGGCATTGGGGTTCCAACGATTGGGGGGGCCGGGGGGTTGTGTGCACATGATGGGCGATGGGTGCTAGTACTTGGCCCTTATATTGGCCCCCTATCCCTCATCAAACCTCGAGAACTCACACCCCCTTAAAGAGCAATTGAGATTTTACAGGTTTGCTGCCAGTAGCCATTAAAGTGTCTGAAATGGGGACACTTTTTTCAAATGGTCACAAAATCCTATGCACTTCCATTTTTTAGCTGAATTTTTCTCTGCATGCCAGCAAAAATACAAGGATCACGTCTAAAAATTTTGGGCCCAAAACTCCTTCTGAAAATCTTTTAAAAAAATCCCGAACCGTAAAAAGTTTCCAAAATCGTGAAAAATAGAAAACGAGTTGTCTTGCCATGAAACTTCACATGAAGGCTTAAGGGACCATTGTATGAATTTAGAAGCCATAAAAATGGCATTGGAATGGCACAAATATGAAGATGTGCCTAAACCCACCTACCACCCTATCGATCCACGGCTTGCACATCCCGTCTCTCTGGCCGACGTAGTGCCCGCCCGCCCATCCGCTCGTTTCGTCGGTTGGCTTAAGCTTACGGAGTTCATTCCCAGTCTAAGATTAGACCAGACAGAGGGTTGTAGTAGCAGGATCAGCAGCACGTTGAGGGGGACTCGATCGATCCCTGGCTTACACATCCTACCCCTCTGGCCAGCTGAACGCCCGCACGCTCATTTCGTGGGTTGACTTAAGCATATGGAGTTCATTCCCAGTCTAAGCATACGGAGTTCATTCCCAGCCTAAGATCGGATTGGACCGAGGGTTGTGGGTGCACATGCTGGGCTTGGGCATGTGCTGGTTCTGCATTTTTTTTCGCTCGGGCAACCATCACCAGAGAACGCGAGAGAACCTGACCGGTGGCATTGGGGTTCTGACTATTGGGGGGGCCGGGGGGGTGTGCGCACATGATGTGTGATAGGTGCTGGTACTTGGCACTTATATTGGCCCCCTATCCCTCATCAAACCTCGAGAACTCACACCCCCTTAAAGAGCATTTGAGATTTTACAGGTTTGCTGCCAGTAGCCATTCAAGTGTCTAAAAAAGGGACACTTTTTTCAAATGGCCACAAAATCCTATACACTTCTAGTTTTTAGCTGAATTTTTTTTTGCATGCCAACAAAAATGCAAGGATCACGTCTACCAAGTTTGGGGCCAAAACTCTTTCTCAAAAAATTTTAAAAAATTATCGAACCATAACAGGTTTCAAAAATCGTGGAAAATAGAAAATGAGTCGTCGTGCCATGAAACTTCACATGAAGGCTTAAGAGACCATTGTCTGAATTTACAAGCCAAAAAAATGGCATTGGCACGCTCGTTTCATCAGTTGGCTTAGGCATACGGAGTTCATTGCCAGTCTAAGATCGAATCAGATCGAGGGTTGCAGAAGCAGGATCGACAGAACGCTGAGGGGGGCCTGACAGATCCTCGGCTTAAGCATCCTGCCCCTCTGGCCGGCTGAGAGCCCGTACGCTCATTTCGTGGGTTAACTTAGGCATACAGAGTTCATTCCCAGTCTAAGATCAGACCGAACCGAGGGTTGCGGGTGCACATGCTGGGCTCGGGCATGTGCTGGTGCCGTATTTTTTTTCGTTCGAGCCACCATCACCGGAGAACCTGACCGACGGCATAGGGGTTTCGGTGATTGGGGGGGCGAGGGGGTGTACGCACATGATGTGCAGTGGGTGCTGGTACTTGGCCTTTATATTGGCCCCCTATCCCTCATCAAACCTCGAGAACTCACACCCCTTAAAGAGCATTTGAGATTTTACAGGTTTGCTGCCAGTAGCCATTAAAGTGTCTGAAATGGGGACACTTTTTTCAAATGGTCACAAAATCCTGTACACATCGAGTTTTTAGCTGAATTTTTTTATGCATGCCAAAAAAAATAAAAGGATCTTGTTTACCAAGTTTGGGGCCAAAACTCCTTCTAAGAAAATTTTTAACAAATCCTGAACCTGTAAAAAGTTTCGAAAATCGTGAAAAATAGAAAATGAGTCGCCTTGCCATGAAACTTGACATGAAGGCTTAAGGGACCATTTTATGAATTTACAACCCATAAAAATGGCATTGGTATGGCAAAAATATGAATATGTGCCTAAACCCACCTAGCACCCTATCGATCCACAACTTGCACATCCCACCTCTTTGACCGGTGTAGTACCCGACCGTCCACCCGCTCCTTTTGTTGGTTGGCTTAGGCATACGGAGTTTATTCCCAGTCTAAGATCAAACTGGACTGAGTGTTGCGACAGCAGCATTGGTAGCACGCTGAGTTGGACCCCATCGATCCCCGGCTTGCGTATCCTGCCCCTCTTGCCGGCTGAATGCCTGCACGCTCATTTCGTGGGTTGACTTAGGCATATGGAGTTCATTCCCAGTCTAAGATCGGACCAGACCGAGGGTTGCGAGTGCACATGCTGGGCTCAGGCATGTGCTGGTGCTGCATTTTTTTTCGCCTGGGGTACCATCGTCGGAGCATCGTCGGAGAACTTGACCGACGGCATTGGGGTTTCGACGATTGGGGGGTGGGGGTGTACGCCCATGATGTACGATGGGTGCTGGTACTTGGCCCTTATATTGGTCCCCTATCCCTCATCAAACCTCGAGAACTCACACCCCCTTAAAGAGTATTTGAGATTTTACAGGTTTGCTACCAGTGCCATTAAAGTGTCTGAAATGGGGACACTTTTTTCAAATGGTCAAAAAATCCTGTACACTTCGAGTTTTTAGCTGAATTTTTTTGTGCATGCCATGAAAAATACAAGGATAACGTCTACCAAGTTTGGAGTCAAAACTACTTCTGCAAAAAGTTTAAAAAATCCCGAACCGTAAAAAGTTTTAAAAATCATGAAAAATAGAAAACGAGTCATCTTGCCATGAAACTTCACGTGAAGGCTTAAGGGACCATTGTATGAATTTACAAGCCATAAAAATGGCATTGGCATGGTAGGAATATGAAGATGTGCCTAAACCCACCTGCCACCCTATCGATCCACGGCTTGAGCATCCCATCTCTCTGGCCGACGTAGTGCCCCCCGCCCGTTCATTTCATTGGTTGGCTAGGCATACAGAGTTCATTCCCAGTCTAAGATCAAATCAGACTGAGGGTTACGGTAGCAGGATCGGCAGCACGTAGAGGGGGACCCGACTGATCCTCGATTTACGCATCCTGCCCCTCTGGCCGGCTGAGCGCCCGCACGCTCATTTTATGGGTTGACTTAGGCATACGGAGTTCATTCCCAATCTAAGCATATGGAGTTCATTCCCAGTCTAAGAATGGACCAGACCGAGGGTTGCAGGTGCACATGCTGGGCTCGGGCATGTGCTAGTGCCGTATTTTTTTTCGCCCGGGGCACCATGGCCGGAGAACCTAACTGGCGGCATTGGGGTTCCGACGATTGGGGAGACGGGGGGGTGTGCGCACATGATGTGCGGTGGGTGTTGGTGCTTGGCCCTTATATTGGCCCCCTATCCCTCATCAAACCTCGAGAACTCACACCCCCTTAAAGTGCATTTGAGATTTTATAGGTTTACTTCCAGTAGCCATTAAAGTGTCTGAAATGGGGACACTTTTTTCAAATGGTCACAAAATCCTGTACACTTCGAGTTTTTAGATGAATTGTTTTGTGCATGCCAACAAAAATGCAAGGATCACATGTACCAAGTTTGGGGCCAAAACTCCTTCTGAAAAAATTTTAAAAAAATCCCAAATCGTAAAAAGTTTTGAAAATCGAGAAAAATAGAAAACGAGTTGTCTTGCCCTGAAACTTCACATGAAGGCTTAAGGGACCATTGTATGAATTTATAAGCCATAAAAATGGCATTGGCACAATAGAAATATGAAGATGTGCCTAAACCCACCTACCACCCTATCGATCCGCGGCTTGCGCATCCCGCCTCTCTGGTCGGCGTAGTGCCCGCCCGTCCGCTCATTTCGTCAGTTGGCTTAGGCATACAGAGTTCATTCCCAGTCTAAGATTGGACCGGACTGAGGGTTACGGCAGTAGGATCGGTAGCACATAGAGGGGGACCCAACCGATCCCTGGCTTGCGCATCCTGCCCCTCTGGCCGACTGAGCGCCCGCACGCTCGTTTTGTGGGTTGACTTAGGCATATGGAGTTCATTCCCAATCTAAGCATACAGAGTTCATTCCCAGTCTAAGATCGGACCAGACCAAGGGTTACGGGTGCACATGCTGGGCTCGGGCATGTGCTGGTACCGTATTTTTTTCGCCCGGGGCACCATCGCCGGAGAACCTGACCGGCGGCATTGAGGTTCCGACGATTGGGGGGGCCGGGGGTGTGCACACATGATGTGCGATGGGTGCTGGTACTTGGCCCTTATATTGGCCCCCTATCCCTCATCAAACCTCAAGAACTCACACCCCCTTAAAGTGCATTTGAGATTTTATAGGTTTGCTGCCAGTAGCCATTAAAGTGTCTGAAATGGGGGCACTTTTTTCAAATGCTCACAAAATCCTGTACACTTCGAGTTTTTACCTGAATTTTTTTGGGCATGCCAACAAAAATACAAAGATCACGTCTACCAAGTTTAGGGCCAAAATTCCTTCTGAAAAAATTTTAAAAAAATCTTGAATCGTAAAAAGTTTCAAAAATAGTGAAAAATAGAAAACGAGTTGTCTTGCCATGACACTTCACATGAAGGCTTAAGGGACTATTGTATGAATTTACAAGCCATAAAAATGGCATTGGCATGGCTGAAATATGAAGATTTGCCTAAACCCACCGACCACCTTATCGATCCACGGCTTGCACACCTCGCCTTTCTGGTCGACGTAGTGCCCGCCCACCCGCCCGCTCGTTTCGTAGGTTGGCTTAGGCATATGGAGTTCGTTCCCAGTCTAAGATCAGACCAGATCGAGGATTGAGGTAGCAGGATCGGCAGCACGTAGAGGGGGACCCGACCAATCCCCGGCTTCCACATCCTGCCCCTTTGGCTGGCTGAGTGCCCAAACGGTCATTTCATGGGTTGACTTAGGCATACGGAGTTCATTCCCAGTTTAAGATCGGACCGGACCGAAGGTTACGGGTGCACATGCCGGGCTCGGGCATGTGCTGGTGCTGCATTTTTTTTCGCCTGGGCCACCATCACCGGAGAACCTCACCGACGGCATTGGGGTTCCGACGATTGGGGGGGGCCGGGGGCGGTGTGCGAACATGATGTGCGATGGGTGCTCGTACTTGGCCCTTATATTGGCCCCCTATCCCTCATCAAACCTTGAGAACTCACACCCCCATAAAGGGCATTTGAGCTGCCAGTAGCCATTAAAGTGTCTGAAATGGGGACACTTTTTTCAAATGGTCACAAAATCTTGTACACTACGAGTTTTTAGCGAAATTGTTTTGTGCATGCCAACAAAAATACAAGGATGATGTCTACCAAGTTTGGGGCTAAAACTCCTTCTGAAAAAATTTTAAAAAAATCCTGAACCGTAAAAAGTTTTAAAAATCGTGAAAAATAGAAAATGAGTCGTCTTGCCATGAAACTTCACATGAAGGCTTAAGGGACCATTGTTTGAATTTACAAGCCAGAAAAATGGCATTGGCATGGCAAAATATATGAAGATGTGCCCAAACCCACCTATCACCCTATCGATCCACGATTTGCATAGCCCGTCTCTCTGGCCGACGTAGTGCCCGCCCGCCCACTCATTTCATCATTTGGCTTAGGAATACAAAGTTCATTCCCAGACTAAGATTAGACCAGATTGAGGGTTGCGGTAGTAGGATCAACAGGACGTAGAGGGGGACCCACACGCTCGTTTCGTGGGTTGACTTAGGCATACGGAGTTCATTCCCAGTCTAAGCATACAAAGTTCATTCCTAGTCTAAGATCGGACCGGATCAAGGGTTGTGGGTGCACATGCTGGGCTCAGCCATGTGCTGGTGCTGCATTCTTTTTTGCCCGGGGCATCATCGTCGGAGAACCTGACCGACGGTATTGGGGTTTCGACGATTGGGGGGGCAGGGGGTGTGCGCACATGATGTGCGATGGGTGCTGGTACTTGGCCCTTATATTGGCCCCCTATCCCTCATCAAACCTCGAGAACTCACACCCCCTTAAAGAGTATTTGAGATTTTACAGGTTTGCTGCCAGTGGCCATTAAAGTGTCTGAAATGGGGACATTTTTTTCAAATGGTCACAAAATCCTGTACACTTCGAGTTTTTAGCTGAATTTTTTTTTGCATGCCAACAAAAGTACAAGGATCACGTCTACCAAGTTTGGGGCCAAAAATGCTTCTAAAAAAATTTTAAAAAAATCTCGAACCATAAAAAGTTTTAAAAATCGTGAAAAATAGAAAACGAGTCGTCTTGCCATGAAACTTCACATGAAGGCTTAAGGGACCATTGTATGAATTTACAGGCCATAAAAATGGCATTGGCACGGTAGAAATATGAAGATATGCCTAAACCCACCTAACACCCTATCGATCCACGGCTTGCGCATCCCGCCTCTCTGGCCGACGTAGTGCCCGACCGTCCGCTTGTTTCGTCGGTTGGCCTAGGCATACAGAGTTCATTCCCAGTCTAAGATCAGACCGGATCGAGGGTTACAGTAGTAGGATCAGCAGCATGGAGAGAGGGACCCGACCGATCCCCGGGTTATGCATCCTACCCCTCTGGCCGGCTGAGCGCCCGTACGCTCGTTTTGTGAGTTGACTTAGGCTTACAGAGTTCTTTCCCAGTTTAACCATACGAAGTTCTTTCCCAGTCTATGATCGAACCAGACCGAGGGTTGCGGGTGCACATGCTAGTCTTAGGCATGTGCTGGTGTCGTATTTTTTTTCACCTGCGGCACCATCGCCGGAGAACCTGGCCGGTGACATTGGGGTTCCGACGATTAGGGGGTAGGGGGTGTGCGCACATGATGTGCGGTGGGTGCTGGCACTTGGCCCTTATGTTGGCCCCCTATCCCTCATCAAACCTCGAGAACTCACACCCCCTTAAAGAGCATTTGAGATTTTACAGGTATGCTGCCAGTAGCCATTAAAGTGTCTGAAATGGGGACATTTTTTTCAAATGGTCACAAAATCCTGTACACTTCGAGTTTTTAGCTGAATTGTTTTGTGCATGCCAAAAAAAACACAAGGATCACGTCTACCAAGTTTGGGGCCAAAACTCCTTCTGAAAAAATTTTAAAAAAATCTCGAATCGTAAAAAGTTTTAAAAATCGTGAAAAATAGAAAACGAGTCATCTTGCCATTAAACTTCACATGAAGGCTTGAGGGACCATTGTATGTATTTATAAGCCATAAAAATGGCATTGGCATGGCAAAAATATGAAGATGTACCTAAACCCACCTACCACCCTATCGATCCACAGCATACGCATCCCGCCTCTCTGGCCGACGTAGTGCCCGCCTGCCCACCTGCTTGTTTCATAGGTTGGCTTAGGCATACAGAGTTCATTCCCAGTCTAAGATCAAACCAGACTGAAGGTTAGGGCAACAGGATCGACAACACACAGAGGGGGACCCGATCGATCCCCGTCTTGCGCATCCTGCCCCTCTAGCCAGTTGAGCACCCGCACGCTTGTTTCGTGGGTTGACTTAGGCATAGAGAGTTCATTCCCAGTCTATGATCGGACCAGACCGAGGGTTACGGGTGCACATGTTGGGCTCGAGCAAGTGCTGGTGCCACTTTTTTTTTTGCCCGGGGGGGGAAAACACCCCATCACTCGATAGAAACCTGACCAGCGGCATTGGGGTTCCGGCGATTAGGGGGCCGGGGGGGTGTGTGCACATGATGTACAATGGGTGCTGGTACTTGGCCCTTATATTGGCCTCTATCCTCATCGAACCTCAAGAACTCCACAGCCCCTTAAAGAGCAAGAGATTTTATAGGTTTTCCGCTTGCAGTAGCCATTAAAGTGTCTGAAATGGGGACACTTTTTTCAAATGGTCACAAAATCCTGTACACTTCGCCGTTTTTAGCTGAATTTTTTTGTGCATGCCAAAAAAATACAAGGATCATGTCTACCAAGTTGGAGAAAACTCCTTCTGAGAAAAATTTAAAAAATCCTAAAACCGTAAAAGTATCAAAAATCGTGAAAAATAGAAAACAAGTCGTCTTCCATGAAACTTTCAATGAAGCAGGGACCATTTTATGAATTTACAAGCCATAAAAATGGATTGGGTATGGTGAAAATGACAATGTGCCTAACCCCGACCACCCTATCGTCCACGCTTGCACACCGCCTCTCTGGCTGACGTAACTCTGCCCGCATCGCCCGCTCGTTTCGTCGATTGGCTTAGGCATCGGAGTTCATTCCAGTCTAAGATAGACCCAAGACGAGAATGAGGCACAGGATGCGGCAGCCGCAGAGGGGACCCGACTGATCTCGGCTTGCGCATCCTGCCCTCTGGCTGCTGAGTCCTAAACGCTTGTTTCGTGGGTTGACTTAGGCATACGGAGTTCATTCCCAATCTAAGCATACGGAGTTCATTCCCAGTCTAAGATCGAACCAAATCGAAGGTTACGGGTGCACATGCTGGCCTCGGGCATGTGCTGGTGCCGTATTTTTTTTCGCTCGGGCCACCATCGTCGGTGTATCATCGGAGAATCTGACCGACGGCATTGGGGTTCCGATGATTTGGGGGGCCAGGGGGGGTGTGCGCACATGATGTGCGATGGGTGCTGGTACTTGGCCATTATATTGGCCCCCTATCCTTCATCAAACCTTGAGAACTCACACCCCCTTAAAAAGCATTTGAGATTTTATAGGATTGCTGCCAGTAGCCATTAAAGTGTCTGAAATGGGGACATTTTTTTTCAAATGGTCACAAAATCCTGTACACTTCGAGTTTTTAGCTGAATTGTTTTGTGCATGCCAACAAAAATACAAGGATCACGGCTACCAAGTTTGGGGCCAAAACTACTTGCTGAAAAAATTTTAAAAAAATCTTGAACCATAAAAATGTTTCAAAATCGTGAAAAATAGAAATAACGAGTCGTCTTGCCATGAAACTTCACATAAAGGCTTAAGGGAACCATTGTATGAATTTACGAGCCATATAAAAATGGCAATTGGCATGGCAAAAATATGAAGATGTGCCTAAACCCACCTAC